>QJNU01000098.1:78198-159822 GCA_004154915.1 Monosporascus ibericus | reverse complement strand
ATCCCCCCCCCCCCCCCCCCCATCTAATTATACGTCCAATTGACTTGATACCTAGCTACTAGCTTGTGCGCGCATTGAACTTACCTTGGCTCGGAGTTAACGGATCTACGGCGAAACCGAACTCGCCGCCACTCATATCGAAGTTCCTGTCGTATTAGTCAGTCCCTACATAATAAGTCACTTTTCTTCTGTCATGTCAGCCGCGTATAATAAGAGATAAAGAGCCCGCCCCTCGCCACCCCCGGGTCGGTATGCTTAAAGTCCCATCTACGTCGGCCATCCTGCAGCCGAGAAAACTTGTCACTACCGTCGCGCGGATCCACGTAGAACCGAACTCGACTCTAGCCACCACCAACGCCAGCATGTCGACTGACGAGGCTGCACTTAGAAGAGGAGGTCAACAGCCCGTGCTGGCTTCGCAACGGGCCAGTAGTGACAGGAAACCAAATGCCAAAGGCCCAAACATGAATTACTTTCCCCTGAGCTACAAGGAGGCGGCATATCAATGGGTATAGTTTGATCCCGTACCTCTATATCGTCTCCGTCTATCCTTGCTTACGTTTGTTTTAGTGGACGAGTGTGACCCCGACCGTCGCCGAACGGAACGTGATAGCATGTATACCACACCTCAGAGAAGCTGTCGAGGCTACCGGTAATCCATCCGCCGATGTGCCATCCGCCGAACATCCTGGCTCGACCCAAACCTCGACGCAAATCGATCCGTATGGTCCTAGAGTATGGAAGTCGACGATGGTTCCTTTGTCGGGCAAGAACAGGGCTCTCAACGAGTTCTCGGTTACGAGAGTCGGAGAGCAGGTGGATGACACATTGGTCATGGTGCATGGCTACGGTGCTGGGCTTGGCTTTTTTTACAAGAATTTCGAAAGCCTGAGTCGATCGAAAGGATGGAAACTGTACGCCTTGGACATGCTGGGCATGGGCAACTCGACGCGGCCGCCCTTCAAGATCCACGCGACTGACCCCGCGGGGAAGATCACGGAGGCCGAAAGCTGGTTTGTCGACGCCCTGGAAGAGTGGCGGAAGATACGGAAGCTAGAGAAGTTCACTCTCCTTGGCCATTCGCTAGGCGGGTATCTGGCAGTCTCGTATGCGCTTAAATATCCCGGTCACTTGAACAAGCTCATCCTCGCCTCGCCCGTCGGCGTGCCGGAAGACCCCTATGCCGTCAATGCCGACATGCCGGAGCCGCCCGACTCGACGTTCCAGGACGAGTTCACCGTGGACCAGCAGGCGACAACGGCGCCGCACGGCAATAACAACTCCTATAAGGCAAGGGAGAGGCGAGTTGACCGGGGAGAAAACGCACCCAAGAAAAGGCCATACCCGAGCTGGCTCGTATGGTTATGGGATGCAAATGTTTCGCCATTCAGCCTCGTGCGACTCGCTGGGCCTTTGGGTCCTCGGTTCGTATCGGGCTGGACGTCTCGCCGCTTCGACCACCTACCGGCCCAGGAGAAGCAGCTTCTACACGACTACGCCTACTCGCTCTTCAGGCAAAGGGGGAGCGGCGAGTATGTTCTCCCATACCTGCTCGCGCCCGGCGCCCACGCACGGAGGCCCATCATCAGCCGCGTCCACGGCCTGGGGAGGCAGGTCATAAAGCCGGCCACGGAGACGACGCCTGCGGTCAAGGAGACGGGCTTCCCGGTTGTTTTCATGTACGGAGAGCACGACTGGATGGACGTCGCGGGCGGCCTCGCGGCCGAGGAGAGGCTCAACCGGGTGCGGCGGAAGGTGCTCCAGCACGGCACCGAGGAGGAGAAGCGGAGGGAGAACGGCTCGGCCAAGGTCGTCATCATCCCGAAGGCCGGCCATCACCTCTACCTGGACAACCCCGAAGAGTTCAACAGGCACATGAAGGAGGAGCTGGAAGAGACGAGGCAGCACACGCTCCGCGAAAGGGGTCAGCGGCATTGAGCAGATCATTCGGCCTTCTTGGCTTCTGTTATTGGACTAGACGAGCGACTGGATTGCATATGCATGGTGTTGGGGGCGCGGATAAGAGTCCCTTTTTTAACTTATGATGTTGTATACGAGACGAGTCGTGTACGAAGCGTGTACTTGATGGATACACTGGGGCTTACAGGTCCGGCGTACATTGTTATGGCTCCGATCGGGGTAAGCTCTGCCTGTTACATACTATATATTATGTGCTGCGACTCGTACAATCGCCACATGTTCTGCAACGTACGATATCAACTGAGCTATCATCAATTTTGATTCAAAGAACCCCGGACACTCCCGGTGCCGTGTCATTCGTTTTGTTCGGCTTGGGTCGGCTTAGAACACGTACATACAGCGGAAATATGCGTTTGGATGCAGCTTTCAGCTGATAAGCTATGACATATGAGTGCCGTCGGTTCCCTTTTTGCGATGGAGCATAACACCATCACATCGGCCACAAACAATAAGCCAGTCGCCAGCAGGGAGCCCTGAGAAGTCATGGCGGCATTCTGTCGAAATCGCCTACCTGAACGAGCAGCACCCGATTTGATAGTTTTTTGTCGGAATCCGACGCCGCGGGGATCCCACGTAGAGGCGAGTTGCTAAACTGGGCGTGTGGGGCGGATCGGCTAAGGTGGACGGCGAAGCTGCGCAGACTGTAGCTCTACTGTTAAGACGCTCCACCTGCCACAATATCAGTGCAGATAGAGACAACCGTGCAATACCCAGAGGTATGCGTCAAAAGAATTTCCATGAGTAACGATGAAGTAACTTGGTGGTCTCGAAAAACCCCCTCTTGAACAAACTGATGTTAGTTAGTGGTCGCGGAGGTCAAGATTGCTCAATAGAGTTCGTCCTGGCGTCCGAGTGTCCGTTCTCACACCATTTCTTGCACAAGCCACCAGGGTTGCTGCGGGGCCATGTCTCCAAGACACCGAGAACTACGTTAGAATAACGAATTGTTGACCGCTCATTCGGGCAACGATGTTAATCATCAAGTAGATCCCTTGACAAGAGCCCCTTTCGAGGCCCGAAATGGAAGCCAACGGCTGCCGTGCAGCTTCCTTTGCCTTCTCCCGCCCTTTCTTCGCCTTGACGCAGCCGCTTCGCCAAACTATTTGGGGCAAGCTGCCGCGTCACGAGCCCCAGAATCATATGATGGCACGAATAAAGGAGATAACGATCGATGGCTTGTTCCTGTTTGTTCCCGGTCGCAGGTTGCTTGGATTAACAGTAGATCCAGCCAATCAACACAAGTTTTCTCCCTCTGCGCATTTCCCAGCGCATCAATCGTTTCGGGCTTCCCTGAAGGATGGTAAAGGCATCGGCGAAATCGGCAACGCACTAATAGGGGTGCTTGCAGGTGACCACCTTGACCACGTAAGTAGTAGTCAGATAGAGAAAAGCGGAGAACCCACCAATCACTCCCAACCTGCTGGTTAAGACGCCTTCGCTCTCCCATGCTATCCGAATTACACCACAGCAATTGAAAGACGACAGACCTCAACAACATCATTGATCTTTGACAGGCCCTGTACTCACCATCCAATCCTTAAGAGCCCAACATCCTACCAGACGTTTGCAGGCATTCAAAATGAACCGATTCGAAGAGCTCGTAGCTGCCATCAAGGACACCCTGGGTCCATCGTCCGGATTGACGTCTGACGACGTAGATGTGGGAGACCTGACTCTCCTGATGGACCAATACGCTTCCAACGAAAAGGAGTGGTTCAAGTATGCAATTGCGGATGACAATATGGCCTACACCCGGAATTTGGTAGATGAAGGCAACGGCAAAGCCAACCTCGTCAGTAGCCCCCCTTACCAAGAGGTGACATGACCTCGCCGATGTGCTGACCGATGCTTTCAATAGCTTATCCTGGTGTGGACGCCGGGCAAGGGTAGCCCAATCCATGACCACGGCAATGCGCATTGCCTCATGAAGATCCTCAAGGGCGAAGTGACCGAGACGAGATACGACTTCCCCGACGGCGACAGGGCCAAGCCCATGATGGTGAAATCAGAACAGGTCTACAAGGCGAACCAGACCGCATATATGGCAGACGAGCTCGGCCTGCACCGTGTCTCCAACCAAGGCAGCGACTACGCTGTATCCCTACACTGTAGGCCTCGAGGTGTCCATCTCCAACTGCCACTCGGCTAATCTTGGCACCAGTGTATACTCCTCCAAACGTAGCGAAATATGGCTGCCACATCTTTGACAGTGCCACGGGGGAGAAGAAGCATATCCCCAACTGCGGCTACCATTCGATGTTTGGTAAAGTCTCAGGAAGCTCAGGGAAAGAGAACACTTCATGCCCCGCAACGAAGGCAGCGTAACTCTTGAAGGGCCTGTCGCCTCCAAATGATGCGAGGCCGAGGAGGAGCGTCTGCTCTCAAGCCTCCCGCTTATGATGATTGAATGAGACAAGCGATGAGCACACTTTCCTGGGTGGTGATCGACTCGGAAAGAAGCGTTTGGAGGTCCATAAGCAGCAGGGCAAAGGAGTGAATACCAGGCGTTAGCATTCGTGTTTCCGGGATTCTTGTAAATAGCAATAATGGACAGCTTCATAATTAATCGGAATGACATCCAAGAAGTTGAATTGCCAGAAAAAGAGTGTAGTCTCGGACTCAGCTTGACGTGACCTTGCGGCTCTTTTGAAGCTATAAAGATTGGACTGTATCAAGACTAGCTCGGATTGCGCCATCATCACCAAATCTCATTCGTTGCGATGGTGTGTAACCCTGATCCATCAATTGTGCTTTTGCCGCCGTCCGCAGACTACGCGGCTTGGTCGGCGCGGTAGAGGCGGCCGTCGGCGGAACTCGCATATACCTTTTCCGGCAGTACCGAACAGCACCGACCAATGAGAGGGGTCATCCCTCAGACCCTAAGGGAACTCTTCTAGCCTCTATTCTATTTGTTAGGCGACGCTGGCATTTGGCACCTATCAACAGAAAGATCTGAATATCACAAGACAATTACACAAAACGACGTGCTGAAACTTTAGGGGCATAATGTGATTATTACCTCTTCCTCGCTTTAATATTTCCAAGACGATCGCAACCGCCGCGTCGTCTCGAGGGCCGAGCCTAAAGGAACAGCTGTTGGCTCTTGGTTGACTGAGAATCCCATTCCCTCAGCACCGCCAATATGTCGAGACACGTGCGCATAGCCCCCGCTATGTCGCAATAGCGTCGCGGGATGAGCGCAGCAGGAGAGTTTGTAACTGGCTTATCTACCCGTCGATAAGTATCCAGCATGGTGCCAATGCGTTGACGCTAGATGGCCGACGGTGGAAAAGACCGGATATGTCAATTCAAATCGCATACTGCTTACTAAGTACCTAGGCATATATATAATCCCGTACCGAGAGAGCCTGAGCGCTTATACATTTCAAGTTTGCTATTCATTTAATGAGAGGGGAAATCACTCGCTGGGGCATATAATTCCGTGGTATCTTCCTACCTAGTGACGGTAGGTAGATTCCACATCTTTTGGCTGAGAGGTGAAAATATCGCAACTCTCTGAAGAAGCATATAGAAGGTGAATATAACAGTCACGTGATACCGCGCTGGTTCTTGTTGATTGATTCTTGGAGTAGAGGCAATGTAAGGGTAGTCGCGCTCGGGGCAGATGGCGTCATGTCAGTGGAAAGCTTTACTCACCTAACCCAGGTCTCCATTTTCTTCCCCAGGTTACATGCGTGCATGGAGACTCCACGGTCTCAGCTGAGATAGCCGCAACCCACCGTCCTTGCAGTAAGACCACCCTTTCCCGTTTTAGCCATCTAAATCACATCGCCCTGCATCGTTTTGGAGATCGTGCATACACAATGCCCCCACGTAAGCGTCCCGGAGACGACGGCGACCTGCCACAAAGAAAACAAGCGCGGCATGACAAAAGCAACACGCACCCTTCAAGCCAACGATCTGCAGTACCCTCTACTTCGTTCACGTCTGCTGCCGGCTCCTACCAATCCACACCTCCCTCAACACTTAGCTCCTCGCGGCAATACCCTCGATCGTCCTGGGTAGCCGACGATGAGGCCGATGCTATTGACCTCACTCAGGATGACGACGGCGCGCCGTCACTGGAACTATACGGCACGCTTGATAATAAGATTGTCGGCGTCAGGTACTACAATGGTGTCGTCACGCCTGGTGAGATGGTGCTTTGCCGCCGAGAACCCGGAAACCCGTATGATGGAAACGCGATCAGGGTAGACAACGTGATGCGCACCCAGATCGGCCACATACCTAGGACTGTGGCCAAACAGCTAGCGCCTTTCGTAGATCGGAATGAAATCGCACTGGAAGGCGTTGTTACTGGGGAGAAAGGTGCATTCGACTGCCCTATTCGGCTCTACATATACGGCACCAGCGAGCCAGAAGGTCGAAAGGAATTAGAAGCCAAGCTGAAAGCCGCGAAGTTGCTCAAGGCGGCGCAACTCAAAGTTACGAGACTGGAAGCTGAGGCTCGCAGGAAGGCGTCAGAGCTCGGCCTCAAGAGCGGCTCATCTCTTGCTGGTCTGCCCCAGGAGGAAGATGAGGGACAAAACGTTCCAGTCCAGCAGCTCTTGGGTGCAAGTGAGATGGCGGACACCCGCGCGGAGGACTTTCTCAAGGACTTTGCCATGGATGAAGAGGCATTGTCGAGGTTGCCCATGGCGGAACAGCCCCAGGATCTGGCTTCGCAATTACTACCATACCAGCTCCAGGTACGGATATGCGAACCCCAAATTGTCTGCTGACTACTAACAATATCCACTAGGGCCTTTCATGGATGACGGCCAAGGAGGCGCCTCAGCTACCTGCACCGGGGTCCAAAGATGTGGTCCAGCTGTGGAGGCGCGACAATGGCGGCAATTTCTTCAATCTCGCCTCCGGTTTCACATCGACCTCAAGGCCCAGGCTGCTATCAGGCGGGATACTTGCTGATGACATGGGTCTTGGCAAGACTCTCCAGATAATCAGCCTCATCTTATCGACTAAAGGCGATGGTCCGACTCTGATCATTGCACCGAAAGGTGTAATGAGCAATTGGGAAGAGCAGATCCTCAGGCATGTCAAGCCGGACCATATGCCCAGTGTCTTGAGATACCACTCAGTCGCCAAGACAGGAAAGTGCACGAAGTCGGACTTCCTCAAACACGACATTGTCATAACAAGCTACGGTAAGCTTGTGAGCGACTTTCAAGCTGGGAAGAGGACGGGTATCTTTTCCCCTGATTGGCGTCGCGTGGTCTTGGACGAGGGCCACGTTATCAGGAATTCGAAGACAACGACCGCCAAGGCTGTCTGCAGCTTAGAGGCAAAATCCCGCTGGGTGTTGACCGGAACCCCAATGTAAGTCCACACCTTCTTTGAACTCTAACCGCCTTGGGTGAGGTCTTCTACATATGTTCAATGCTAATTACTGTCTTACACAGCATTAACCATCGCGAGGACTTCCAATCGATACTGCAATTCCTCAGGATCAGTGGCGGCATTGAGGATGTGCTTATCTTCAAGACCGCGATCAGTCGTCCCTTAGATACTAAACCGACGACCCAGGAAGGAGCCAAGGAATACAACAGAGCGAAGTCTCTCTTGCAAGCTCTGTTCCATGATCTGTGTCTTCGGCGGATGAAGGACATGAAATTTGTCGATTTGAAGCTCCCCAAGAAGACCGAGTACATCCATCGCGTGGTGTTCACTAAGGATGAGAAAGCCAAATATGATGCTATGCTGTATGTCAGCTGTGTCTTATATCGTTGGAGTGACTAACCAAGAGCTAGATCCGAAGCCCAAGGGGCATTAGAACAATATCAGAAGAACTCCGAGAAGGGGGAAAAATTGAGGTTCACCAACGTCCTGGAGCGTCTTTTACGTCTAAGACAAATGTGAGTGTATTGCAATGATTCAGCGTGAGACTGTGCTGTGCTCGGTCGCTCTGAATAATGACCCTTATTTATGGACTGTGCTCACTGAGGACGGCCTACAGGTGCTGCCATTGGACCCTCTGCAAGGATCGGGTCAAGGATGTTCTTGCGGTCTTGGGGGATCAAGGGGTAGTACAATTTACGAAAGAGAATCTCCAAATCTTGCAAAAGGCGCTGGCACTCGGTTGCAAGGACGGAGAGGAGTGCTCAATCTGTTTCGAGTCTATCGACTTGCACCAGCCGGTCATCACGGCGTGTAAGCATATGTTCGGTAAAGACTGCGTCCTCGAATGGATTGACACAGGAGGCGGCAGAAATAAGAAGGGCACTTGCCCGCAGTGTCGCGCTCAGCTCACCCCAGAGTCCCTCGTCGAGCTCTCACTGGAAATGGAAGCACCTGAGGAGTTTGACGCCGAGACACGCAGCTCAAAGACCGAGGAGCTCCTCAAAATTGTCGAGTTGAGTCTCAAGGACTCCAAGTCGAAAATCGTCATCTTTTCCCAATGGACATCGTTCCTCGATATCATTCAGCACGTACTTGAGGGAGCCAAGTTTGGATGCAGCCGCATCGATGGCAAAATGTCGGTGGAGAAGCGTGACCGAGCCGTTGCCGCGTTGTATGACGACCCTAACACTAGGGTGATGCTCGCAAGCCTGAGTGCTTGCAGCGTCGGACTCAACCTCGTCTCGGCCGACACGGTCATTCTGGCAGATAGCTGTAAGTCTTCCCAAGATCGAGTAAGCCTATAACCACCTGTGCTAACGCGTCCAAAGGGTGGGCTCCTGCTATCGAAGATCAGGCCATCGATCGTGTGCATCGGCTTGGTCAAACTCGGGAGACAAAGGTCTGGAGGCTGGTCATGGAAGGATCGGTAGAGGAGAAGGTCCTTCAGATCCAAGCGAAGAAGCGCAAGCTCGTCAGTATGGCGTTCAAGGAGAAGAAGAGGGGGGCGAAGGCGCAGGAAAGCACTTCGGCGGATGTGAAGAAGTTGCTCTACGGCGTTCCAGAAGAAGGATCCCAATGAAATGGGGTGAGGATCCATGGATGTTGGGCCGAAACGGTCGTTTCTGGCTCGATGATCAGGCTTTCATTTGTTTGATGCTTGTGCTGAGCTTGGAAGGGAGGAATTCTAGGACGGGAAATTTCCTGCAACTGACTGCTACTTCTGGGGAGCTGTCATTTCAAACCTGGTGTCACCTACTGGCTGTGCAATTTCCTACTGTAACTAGACTGTAAAACACATCACGCGTAGGACTACGATCAAATAGGCCGTTTTCGAGGCGGCCCTTAATTCGACTGATATGAATTCAAGGCGGTGCGAGGCTCTGGTGGTGTATTGTTATCACGGGATCCAAAACCCCCTTTGCTTGCGGCAGGCTCTATGCTAGTGAAGATTTACTAAGGCTCATATTTGAACTCGAGTTGGCCCGCTTCGAGAAAGCCACCCCGATGGCACGGTGGCATGCTGCTATCCGCTTGACAATAGTACTATGATATGCATTATTCTAGCTACACAGCCTAGGTAACTAGGGACGTGTGTCCTCGCGAACAAGAGCGTGTAGTTGACGAACGAGCTCTCCCGACCATATATTCCGACAATCCTCTAACTCCTGGTAAACTCCGGTGCGCCCTTTTTCCGCCCGTCCCCCCCATCCTGCCTCCGAAGTAGAAGAGTTGCGATCGATACATCACAGACGGGCACACACACAAATGTAAACACGGAGACGGGACACCTAAACTAGGGTTTGTACTCCGACGTCACGACCTCCGCCACGAGCCGCTGCCCGAGGAGCCGGAACTCGGCGCCGTCCTCGCCGCCGGGGGCGCTGCCGGCCGCCGTGGTGTTCCAGAGCGCGCCCGTGGCCTCCTCGAACCAGGCGTGCGTGACGCGGACGCGGTACGGCGGCGCCGTGCCGTGTTCTCCGGAGGTGTCCCAGAACACGTGCACCGTCGAATGCACCGTGGGCTGCGTCTCCTCGTCGACGTCGCCGGCGCTGTTCGGCGTGCACTCGGTCCACCCGGCCCCGTACAGCGCCCCGCACTGCATGTCGAACGCCGGCGCCGCCTCCAGGTATCTCGCGGCCGCCGTCACGTTGAACCCCAGCCCGCACGCCGCCGAGCCGCACCCGAACGAGAAGTCCCTCGCCTGCCAAGTGTATAGGCCCGTCGTCGGCGCCGGCGCCGGTGTCGGCGTCTCTTGTCTCGTTGTCGCCGCGGCTAGGGGTTTCGCCTGCGCCTGTGTTGCCAGCAGGCAGGCGGAGGAGAGGAGTGCGGTTATGTAGTTGGTGAGCATCGTCTTCGCGGTGGTTGTTGTTGATAAAATTAAGTAGGTTAAGTGGTTCTTCAAGTTATCTGAGTTGTCGGGTTTGGGTTTTGGTTTGATTGGGAGGTTTTCGTAGAGCCACTTCCTTTTGATATTACTGCATTCGGCGGCTCTGTCGTTGCCCGTATGGGCAGACGCACCGGACCTCATATATATATATATATATATTATACTCCCTACAAACCTTCAATAGCTCATAGGGTCGTGTTGATGACGTGCGCAGTAGCTGTTGTGCGCTGCCGCGCGCTCAAAGGGTCTCGGCTGGTCCTGACGTAGCCATAAAAGAAGATTGGCCCATGCGGTAACGTCGCATCCAAATACGAGATTTTGGGGCTGTCAGGGTCCTCTCCGTTTGGCAGGCCGAGAACGCGGTTGGGACAGGGATCCGCGTATGACGGCGATCGAACGTCTTCGCCCGCCAATCGAACGTGCCGGCCAAAGACTGTGACATCCGGATCACTGTGGCTACCACTAGTGGACCCCTCTCTTGCCTGTTTATTCGCCCTATTCTTTTTCAGCCCTGTCTGCCGCTCTTCTTCGTATCGTCGTTTGTTGTCGGGCATGGCGGCTTGTCAGGTCATCATTCATTCGGTTGCTTCTTGAAAATGGTGCTACAACGTAACGTTAGATGAAAATACGCGGGCTTGCTGCCGCCGTACATCTTGGGCTGCACGTCGTCATTGCTCGTGTTCTCCTTAAATAGATACAGAGCCAAGTTCTTGTGCGTATTCTTGATCAATGTGTGGTTCGTAAATGACAGCGCTTCTTGGGATACGTGGCGACTTGCTGTCCGATCACACCTCCAGTGTAGACAATGAAAGTACCTGATGATCTTAAGACGCGGCTGACTTTCGCGGACGGTTGGCACACAAGGATCTGCAGGTCCAGTATAGAGTAAGCCGAAACGACCGATGTCAGATGCCACCATTGTGAGAGACGTGGATATACTGTGTTATCGTCTCAACTATCTGCAGTATATAGCGTACGTGAGCTACGCAGCCCGAAGATTTAGTCGCGCATTGAACCTTACTCATGCGGGCGTGAACAATCGTATACCTAGGTTAACTGTTGTTAATAGGGCAGCTGAGCATAGTTAATGACCACATCCACAGGGAATGGGTTCGAGTAGACTCCTCAATGGACATTGCCTCCTGCGCATTCACCCGACCCAAGTGCTCGCTCGAGTGATTCCTTTTCCCTTGGGGTCTACCGTGCTCGCCCTCCTCAGCCTCCCAAACTCTCTCTCCTCCATCCTCTTCGTCCGGACCCTCTGAAGGCTGACGGGCAGGTCATCCTCGACCTCATTCTCCGCCCGAACCGCGTCGACCGCCTTATTTCCGGCGCTCGGCACGACGGAGTCTCGCCTCCCGGCGCTGGGGCTGTAATGATGAGGATTGGCAAAGCCGGACGAGAAGGCGCGCCTCCTGAGCGCCCTCCTGCTCGGCCTGCTCCCCATCTTCTCCAGCGGCTGCTCGGCGCCCGTGGCCGTGGCCGTGGCCGCCGTGCCGGCGAAGGGCGCTTGGTGCTCCCTGACCTTCTTCATGTGCTCCTGAAAGTTCGGGCGCTCCAG
This sequence comes from Monosporascus ibericus, assembly GCA_004154915.1. NCBI lineage: Eukaryota > Fungi > Ascomycota > Sordariomycetes > Xylariales > Monosporascus > Monosporascus ibericus. The sequence goes on along the minus strand of QJNU01000098.1, from coordinate 148,036 downwards.
CATCCCCGAGCGGAAGGCGTTGACGCCCACGAGCAGCTTCGCGAGGTCAACGAGCTCCTCCAGGTACTCAATGATTTCGATTATACCGGCCGACGCTGCGTTCCACGACAGGAAGGTCTGCTTCGTCATGCATCGCAGAAAATGGCTCGAGAGAGGCGTCGAGGTACCTCCGTCTGCTACGGCGGGTGTTGCGGCACCGCTCGTCGAACCGGAGATTTCCCTCTTAAGGATCGACTCCCGAATGCAGCGGATGACCCGCAGCTGGGCTACTCGACTCGAAGGTAAGAATTGCGGGAGGGGCAATCTCGTCGTTAGTGCCTCGTGGACAGCAAACAGTGTGATCGCGATGCTGCCCGCCACATTGCGTCGGTAGGGCAACACCTCCGCGCTCAGTTCCTCTAGAATGCTAGTGCCGTACACATTTCGCAAGTGGAGAACATTATCCATGCGCTCTATAATTTGGAACAGGACGAATATCATCTCACGGTAGATCATCGTCTGTCCCTTGAAACTGCCCTTTAGCCGCGGTTCGGCGAGACAGAAAGGCAGGAACGTCCGAGCAGCCGAGAGAGCCTGCTCGGCCTTTCCTTTAGCCCGGTGAAATTTTGCGTTGATTGCATGGGACTTGACGTTGCTGTTGATCGGCGAGTCGATGCCGATGGCCAGAGATGCTTCCATATGTGATATCTGTTGGATGCTTGAGGCGAGAGACTCGACTAGTCTATCTCGCGCACGGACTGGGAAGAGGAACATCTCGACCATCAGCGCCACGGCTCCACCAACGAGGAAGCAGATTAGGCGCTGAACAAAGATTTCCCAAGGACGGTGATCGTTGTGTTGGATGGCAGTCGCTGGTCTTGACTTAGCAAGCACAGGATCAAGTTCGCACAGTCTAGGGAGCAACTTACCGAGGCCGACAACAGACATACTGACAGTCGAGATGATGCCAGTTTTAACGTAACCTGTACTCAGCTGAACGTAGAAGGAGAGGACGGCACCTAGAGCGAGGACCATCACAGCAACGGCGTGATTTCCTTGTCCTATCAGATAAGAGAGGAAGCCAACCACGCAGCCAAATACCACACCGAATGCCCTCACGAAGAAGCCATGGAACGAAGCTCCAACCGCGACTTCGAACACTATGATCAGTTGCAGCGAGGCCCACGAGCCACGCACTGAGCGGTACCAAGCGTTCCATTCAGGTACAAAGGCTGGCCACGTCACGAGAAAAGCCGCAAAGGTCATTTTTAGAGCGAAAGCCAAGTCATCAGAATCGGCAAAGAATTCGACAGCATCAGCCGCCAGACCTCGCAGCCAAAGTATGGTATTTACGTCGGATTTACGCGGCCCGTTCCTCCTCGCGCGCTCGCCTGCCTGTGATGACGTTGGCTGGTTTCTGTTGGCATACCCGGTCTCTTCGTCCTTGTTATTCTGTAACAGTTCCTCGTTGCTGCCATTTTCTGGATCGTCATCGTGGTTCCTATGGTCCTCTCTAAGGCCACGGCCAGTTCTGGCCGCCTTCCTCGCATTCTCGGGTAAAGCGCTAGCGTCGCTTTCACCCCCGGTCGTCAGCCATTTGTCCCAGCTGATTTTTGGGAAGTAAAATCTCCGCCGTCCAGACCTAGCGTCCCTCTTTTCAAGGAGAGCTCTGGAGTGCCTCAGCATTTCCAGGACTTGAGCAGCGGCGTCTCTCGTGCTCGTCAAGAAGGATGAAATGAGGTGGATCTCCATGCCAGGCATGATATCGTCTTGCGAGCCGCCGCGGTAGGCCATCGCGGCAGCGTTCTCTAGGGCTTTCGCAGAATTCAAGTCGAAAAGCGACAAGGCATCTGCGAAGATCGCCATCCGAACGTCGATCTCCTCTACAATGATACCGTCAGGCCTTGAAACGCCCGAAGGAAGTTTGGACACATCATAACAATGAGCTAGTGCCACAGCTATCACTTGGACTGCTCTGTGTATCTGGTCATGTAGAGCTTTGGCTGGATCTCGTACTTGGGTCAAGATATGTTCCAAAAGCCTGCTATCACCTGACTCGATCTCGCGGATGGGTTTAATAAGCTCGAGGTTGCGTTGCTGCTTGGACTTCCGCTTGCGAGGCCTCTCAGAAGCCTTAGCATCTTCACTTTCCGAAGACTCAGAACTTGAATCCGTAGGGGAGTTGCTTCCGTCGGTATCGTCGTTCTCCACGGCTCCTTGAGTAGTATCCGCATCGTCTCCTGCGAGAGCATATTTACTCTCGCAAGCATTGACGAGCGAGATTGCGGTCTGGACGAGACGCGTCATAGCAGTCACGCTGATCCGCTTCAGTGACCGCGGAGGAAGAACTGCAAACACGAGCTCAAAATTGGATTCCGCTTGAGCAGTCTTGAGACTTCCGAGCTGTGACCTTAGTTTGCCCTTCTTATCCGTCAGGGAAACTAGCTTGCTTCGCAAATCCGGAGGCGGGGTCTTTTCGGTGTTATCAGGATTCGCTTCGCCAGATTCGGATATGAACCAGTCTTCAGCATCCTGTAAGCATTTCACCGTTTCAAATAACGTCTCGATAGTAGATATCCCAAGGAAATCGCTTGATAATTCGGGGAAAATCGAGACGTTCACGACAATTACGACGGCGGCGGCTGTGAGAATAGGGTATGCAACCTGGGTGATCATCGATGTTGAGACGGATGTAGCGGTGCCAGTCAGACCTATGATACTGACAGCCAGCATGAGGAAGACGAACAAGAACAACCTGGGCGTGGAGGATCGAAGAACGCCGTGAAGTATGACGGCCAATGCGAAGAAGATAGCCCGAATACCACAAGCGGCATCAAGATTGCTATCAACGACCAAGCTAGATAGGTAAAGCCCTAGTGATGACCAGGCCATGCCGACGAAAGCCCCGAGGATTATCAGGATGAGTGCCTCGCAAAGTTCACCAAAACGCCGTCCTGGGTGTCCAAAGACTGTGACCATAGCACCTAGGTGGGTTAAGGGACCATAAACGGCGACCACTGCAGGAGTGATGCCAATGATAAGAATTATTGTCGTGCATACTGTGTTCTTCAACATCCTCTGCCATAGATGGTTCCTCTGAAGGTTCCTCGTGATAGTGGCCAGGCACTCATCAAGCTTTTGCCTCCACCCTGCGCCGGTGGATGCCATGGTCGCCCAAATCCTCCAAGTTGGAAGTCGAAATCCGGCAGATACCTTGACCGATTCATTGCATCTGAAATCGGCTGATCTCCAGGGGCAGGGTGCGAGAGGCGGAGTTTATTGACGAAGTCTTTAGTGCCAGATGTGAAAGGTTCGCAGCCAAGAACACGATACCCACCTTTTACGACCCCCGTCTGTTGTCGCGCTTCCCTGAAACGTATGGCTGCAGGTAAAAGGAGCAAGATGTTGACGAGTGAGGTCATCCCGAGAGGTCGATAACTTGTGGAAGTGTTTGGTGGCGCCCGTGCTTGTCAACTTTGGGTTACTTCCGGCTGATATCCTGTAGAACTGGACGTTACTCTGGAGAACCCACTGTACGGAGTGAATACTTTAACCTACACAGAAGAATGGAGTAAGGATAAGTATTACGTAGTACCCATCCACCTGCAGGGACCCATTGCGGGGACATGGCGAGCATGCGCCTGAGATCGTTTGCAGTAGCTCGACTGACGGCAACCGTTTTCGCGGGGCTCCAACTACGATTATCCTAAGTTATCCGTTACTTATCAATATCTAAAACGCGTAGACGTCCCGCCGGGTAGTTTCTAGCGACCATGCCTCCTCCATCCGGGACTTTCGTAGTGAGTCTTTAGGTCCTCAAGTACCTTCATGTTATCATTGTTACTAAGCGACGTTCATCTAGGCTAGGCTCAAGGTCCAGCTGAAGCTATCCATCGCGCGTTTGCGCATGGTACAACAACGAGATGATGCCAATGGCAAGGCGCAGAGGCGGGCGATGGCCCAGCTTTTGGAAGCCGGAAAGATAGATTCGGCAAGGATCAGAGTGGAGAATATAATCCGGTCGGATATAACCAACGAACTCCACGAAATTCTCGAGCTATATTGCGAACTGCTGCTGGCCCGCTCTGGCTTGTTAGAGACCGCGCCGTGCGATCCCGGACTGGAGGAAGCCGTAAAGAGCATCATCTACTCCGCACCCAAGACAGAGGTCAAGGAACTGCAGCAAGTGCGGGCCCTTCTCGGGGAGAAGTTCGGGAAGGAGTTCGTGTTGGCAGCCATGGAGAACTCGGATGGCAAGGTCAACGAGAAGGTAGTGAAGAAGTTGAGCGTCACGCCGCCGAGGGAAGAGCTGGTTCAGGGTTACCTCGAGGAGATCGCTAGGGCCTATGGAGTTGATTGGCCGAAAAGACCCAGGGACTTGGGAGATGCGCCCAAGTACGCGGACGACGACGACAGCCCGAGTGGTGGCCAGGCACAGAAAACTTCCGAGGCCCCTATACCTGCCGATAGTAAAGAAGCCAAGGATAGGGAAGATTTGAGCCGTGCTACGCCACCCCGAGCTCTCGGGCCGAATAATCCACTTCATGTCAACCCGCCAAGTCCGTCTACTGATAACCCTCGACCGAAGGTTACTCTCAATTCGATGGAATTAAAACCAAACAAGAAGATGGTAGATGCCGGACTAGCAAAGAAGAATCCCGAACGGAAAGGTGGTATAGGAGATGGGATCCCGGACGTCAATGAGCTGGCAGCACGGTTTGCCGCTTTGAAACGGTGACACCATGATAGTCGCACTGCTTTAAGTTGATGGGCATGGGTAGTTATTCGACAGACCAAGCCCCGATGGTATTCAGCCAGCGACCGCATCCCATAATTTCGAACATTGGCGAGATATTATTGCGTCGCTATTGAAATTGCTTGGCTTTTGTTGGTTCCTGTCCTCGGGCTGGCAGCGCTGCTTGGAGTTTGGAACTTGTTCATATCCCAAATTGCACTAGGGACTGACTCGGCGGTGATGTAATGGGTGATTTAAAGAACGAGCACTCGTGGGTGTGAGCCCATTACGTTCACCGTCATGTACCGAGAGTTGTTGCTGGGATGCATACTAACGTAGGTAACACCAGACGTGCTCCTTCCCCGTGATTCACAGAAACTGTTTCCCAATGTACGTGAATGGACTCAGATTCCGGGATCTATTCTCTGATCTCCGTGCAATTCATCTAATTTTCATGTTTCAATTGTCACGGCCAGTGCTTCATTTCCCAAACAGACAGTTTGGATTTCACGCACCGGCGGTCCCCCTATCTTCTCAACCTAAATAGTCCGGTGTAGTTTGACTTCAATTCGTGATCAAATTGCGGTGTCTTCACCTTTTGACCAAGGCGTTCTCATAAAATCGGACTCGGTCATCTTTCATCACCATCTCACTTCTGCAGTTTCCCGAACTGATCTTCGCGTTTGTTACAAGGCCGGGTCTACTTTTCAACCAGACCTGCATCTGGCAGCAGCAGCAAGTGCATCACCAACTACCAAACACGGATTTGACCGCTTCTCGCTATACCCTGGATATCTACTTCATGGTTAGTCCGGGGTTTCCAACGCTTTGCATTACACGGAGCAGTTCAGCGCATTTCCCCTATAACGGTGGCCCAAACAACTCGGGGGCATCAAGACAGCTTGGTCATAACCGACACTTTCACCTATTTTGACCGGGCCTAAACTTTTTCCCGACCTCTTTTCCCTTCAGTGCCCATAATGGACCTTGGAGACAGCCTCTTAGTGTTGGCGATCGAGCGCCTCGAAGAGATCAGCCTGGATGAACTTGCGACCAAGATCAATACTGCCTTTCCAGACAAGATTGGCAAGCCTCAAGCCCTGCATCTGCTCATGGGGTGGCTACATGAGCAGATCAAAAGGGATAGAATTATAGACCAAGGGTCACTCCTACCTAATTTTGTGAGCCTACTTACATGTGGCACCTTGCATATGGGCTCTTTTAGAAAGGAAGAGGTGGATCAGGCCTTCGAAGAATGGCAGAGAAAGGATGCTGAGGAGAATCCGGCCAACCGCCGTAGATACTTGATGGCTCAAGCTAAGATCCAGCACCTTTTCGAACAGACCAAGATCGATGGCTTTGTCACACTGGAAACCACTTCACGTCCGCAAGAGTCGCCTAGGCAACACGTGCGTAAAAGCCGTGCGGCTCTTCTACAAAAGTCGCCTGTTCAGAGTCCGTTAGGAAACATCACCAACAAAGAACCAGAAAGCGAGATAGGGTGGGGGGAGCGGCAGACCGGGTCCAACGTAATTCCACTAGGGCAACGGAGCGCCCCCAGTGCCGGCAGCAAACGAGAGATCATTGAGATCGAGGATGACGAAGAGGAGCAGCTTCCTAGCTCGCCTATCCCTTCGAGGGGTAACCCTTCCGCCCACCGGTCAGGAGCAACCGATCCTTTGCTGGATTCTGATGCTGATGAGGTAACGATTACTCACGAAGCCATCTTACTGGATTCTCCGGAAGGAATACACAGAGCCTCCGATACGAGCAACGCTTCGTCCTCCAGCCGAATGAAGCATAATCCTAAGGAATATCATGCACGATTTGGAGGGGCTCCGAACTTCTCTGTTCCACCGCCGGCAAGCTATGTTTGCAAGCGCTGTGATAAGCCAGGCGAGCCAGCTCGTTGAACTAGTTGGCCGTATTCCTACTAACCGAGGTCATAGGACACTGGATACAGCTCTGTCCCACAAACCTGGACCCGAGGTGGGATAAGCCTCCGGCGCCGGATTATCGTTGCGAGATCTGCCGTGAAGTTGGGAAACACTTTGCAACTCTGTGCCCTCTTAATAAAAAGAAGGTCTCCTTGACCAAACAGCGAGAACGAGCAGGGATCAGGGCAAGATCACCCGTCCGAGGCGAAACCCATCGGTATCGACGGCGTCGTTCTCCGAGTTTTCCCTATGAGCGTTCTCGCTCCAGAACTCCGACTCGTCCACCTCGCCGCAAGGGCTCTGATGCCTATAGACCAGGCAACAGTGCTCAAGTTAGGTGTGAAGGTTCCGGTAGACGATCACACGCAAATTCACATGTTTCTGACGAGCCTCTTCACACGAAAAGGATGCGTATGGGCCACTATGCCAGAGAAGACGCACCAATTAGCGAAGGAGCCGGAGAGTGCAACATACGCGGTCGCAAGGCAGTCCCGTCTCGAAACCTCGATAACCGTAGCAGCGCCAAGGCCGAACATCGAAACGAGCCGAGACCAAAAAGGAACGAGGGCCGCCTTTCTTATGACGACGACGTATTCATCGATTCACAGCGAGCTTTGCAGACGCCCAAGGCTAACACTGCCACCAAGCAGCAAGCCAGTGGTCGAACTAAAAGTAAAGATGAGGTCGTCAAGGACACAGAATCTGAGGCTGTGATTGCCCCAGAAGACACCAAGAAGGCCGAAGAAGAGGCAGAAAAGTTTCTTCAAGTGATGAAACTTGAGATCGGGACAGTAGACATGACCGTGAAGGATGCCAAACCAGGCATCGCTTCTGACCAGGCGAACGCGCGTGTACCAGCTCACGACGGTGCGGATGATGAGCTGGGCATCAACGGAGAGGCCTGCCAAGGAGATGGTGGTGATGCTTCTGCTGCCGAGGATGATCCAACGCTGTTCCAATCGCCAGATGGAATCCAGTATCGCCTAGTAAGAGAATCCCGATTCCGCCTCGAGGTCGTCGCTCTCTTTAAAGGTCGGGCAAACCCCATCGTCCATAGCATGGCCAACAGAAGGTCTGCCCGTCAAGTATGGGAGGAAGCGGACCGCAAGAACGCCGCCTAGCGACCCTTCAGCCAGACGGTATTGGCCAGTGCATGATAGCGTGTCAGGGCGCTTCCCAAACTACCTCTTGTCCAAGGGGGTCTTGCTGACTTTGGCTATTTAACCACGTCAGTAGCACGAAAAGACCGAATGCAATTTTGTGATGCCGTCAATTACAGTGCACGTAGCGACTTCGGAACGGAAATAGAAGGCCGTTCAGACCGGCGATTTGGTAGTGGCTGCATCACTCGATGATGAAGCAATTGCATACGGTAGATGAAGGAGAGGACGGAAAGTCTAGATATTGTATTGGTATTCTCCGCGAGCACCATCGGCGCTTATTCAGTGTCGTCTCCTGTGGTGCAGTGCTGGCCGATTAACGACGTGTCTGATGTCCCGCCTTCCCGTGTAAGCCATCAATGCTGTAAATCCTATGCCATATTTGATCTCGCCTCAATAACGCCTAACGCCTTCGCCTCTAAATGCTTATACGTATAAGTTGCCAACCTCCGTAAAATAGCGTCGCGATAATCTCAAAGCCGGTTTATGCACGTGTCTGGGCGTCACCACCCGAGGTTGTTCCCGGCTTTCCCCCCTTCCTTCCCTCCTCCTCTTCCTCCTACTCCCTCCTTTACTACCACTGCTCCTATTTTCTTTCTTTCTTTCTTTCTTCTTCTTAATCGAGCTTGTCGAGATGCTCGAGGCGGGTGAGGACGACCTGCTTGCTGGTCTCCTCGATCTCGCCGGCGAGGAAGACCTCGTCGAGGATGGCGTAGACCTTGTAGAAGTTGAAGACGAGGTCGAGCTCGCAGACGTTGCCGAAGAAGGCGTCGAGCACCTCGACGAAGAAGTGGATGGCCTCGAGGTAGGCGAGCTCGTTGTCGTTGGTGTCGACGCACGCGCAGAAGAAGAGCCCCGCGTACCGCCGGTACACGATCTTGTTGTTCCGGAACTCCACGAAGTTCGACTGGTACTTCTGGTCCCGCGGCGCCACTAGGCGGTGTACCTGTTTTTGGGGGGGAAGCGTGCCCGTTAACAAAAAGACACTTCCTATATGGATGGATAGAGAGGTAGAGAGAGAGAGAGATATTGCGCGGAATGAGTGGGAGGTCCGTAGGTAGGGGTAATCGTATCGTATGCTGGGCGTGCCGGCGCGCGTGTGCATATTTCAGGGAAGGGAGAGCGTGCGCGGGTGAGCGAGTAAGTGAATTCGTACCTCGCCTTTAAGCTTGATCTTCTCGTCGTCGCTGTACGGCACGTACCATTTCGCCAGCCGCGTCTTGCCCCTGGGGGTCGGTGGCTTCGGTTAGCGCCCGGAACGACTTACGGACTGGTTGCCTTGCGACATCAAATAATTCTGTTGGACTTACTGTCGGTTCTGTATTAATATGAAGGACAACATCTCAGCGAACGGTAGTTTGGCTGCACGATGGTCGGTTGTGCTGAGATGGGAGGAAGCGTTGCAGTCTTCCAAGTCTTGGCCTTGTGCTTCTGCTGCAGTTACCAGTTACCTAGGTACAGTACCTAGGTCATCGCTTGTATCCGGTTGTTGTTAGCGGGTTTAGGGGTCTCCCCATTGCGCACGGCGGGGGGGGCCTTGGGGAGACAGCGTGTGCGACAGTACTGTAAATAGTACGCACGGTACTGTACCATCATATTTTGCACCCAACACTAACCCCCTATCCGTATCTAGGTGGTAGCTCTCAAACCTGTGGTATACTATCGTACTTCATAGACCCGCACTCCGTAATCATCATACAGAAAATCTTGTTTTCGAGTTTTACGTTAATAGATACGGTAGTACATGTGTATAACTTGTTTAAATATGAGACATTCAAGGACGGATTTAATTAAAAATGAAACTTCTCACCAAGCAGACCAGAGCTCAACCTTTAACGCTTCGCCCATACCGGGTCCGTCGCCAATTCACCGACGAGCATGCGGTCGGTAGTCAGGCTCGCGCCCACCAGATGGACCTCCCCTCTTTCGCGAGGTCTGGCGGAGAGTTGTCGCGCAGCTCTACCGCAGACACTCCTCGCCGCCCCCTGCCCCTCCGGTACTCAGCCAGCGACATGCTGTTGACCTTCAGTTCGGTGAGCTGGAACAGCTAGGCCATCCACTCGGAGCCCAGCGCCCTCGCATGATTCCGCGGCCTCGTCCGGACGGAGCCCAGATTCAGCGCCTACGCGCAGGTGCCGAGCTCGGGAGGGGCAGTGTGGTGCTCTGCGGTGAGCTCCTTCCGGAGGCGCCCGAGATGCTGTTCGAACGCATTGGCAGACATACCCGGCTCGAAACGATGGGCGATGCGTCCCCCAGGGAGTTCCATGCGTCTATGCATTGATACAGGGTCAGGGTGCATGCCCGAGCCGTATCGGCATATTCCAGGTCGACAAAGAAGGGATGGGTTTTGGTTGATATGAGTGGCATGAGTGGTCTGGTTGAAAGGAAGGGTCTGGTTCACCAGCGATCGGACAATACCGGCACCCCTTCTCAGCATGCACCGTTAGACGAAGTCGAGCATGCATATCTCCACCATACGCGGCTCTGAACAGGGGTCAGCAATCTATCAATCAGACAAGGAGAAGGGCGGGTCTGATTGGGAGACCAAAGCTGCTACTCAATATTCTACAGCACCGCGGCCTGATCCGGTTGGCCAGCACAGAGTGCCCGGGGTGGTTGTATGCGGGCTGGGACTAGGGGGCACGCCGTGACGCCCACGTTGTGGATCACCATGTGGATCCGGGGCATATCGGGGTTCGTTGAGGATCGCTCCCACCGCCTTCCGGGCGCTCACGAGGGACGCCAGGTCGGCGGCGACCAGTGTAGCCTTGACGGCTGCGCTCGCTGTGCTTGATCGCGTCGACTGTGAGCCGCGCTTTTCTCAAGGGATCGGCCCAGGGGGTGATCATCGCCGGCGCCGTGGCGGCCGGAGAAATCATGGTCTCGGTGCCAATACCGCCATTGGGCGGACCAGTCAGGAGGACTGCCCGTGAAGCTGTCAGGCGACCGCCATATACAGGGCTTGGGCTATTCGACAGAACTTACTGGTTCTTCCTCTGACTTCGTCGGCAACGCGCTCCTTGCTCCGCCTCCGACGCTCCCCCCGTACCCCCCCTCCCTTTTCCTTTTTAGGTCGACTGGTACCTTCGTCGATGATAGGGTCAGATAGGTCGGGTCGGGTCGGTCGACGATGAGGTCGATCAGGTCAGGTTAGCCAGGGGCGTCAGGGCATTGATGGGCCCACGCAGGAGGCTGGAGCAGGACCAGAATTTTGGCTGCCCCTCGACGTGAACCGCGTCCTTGTCGTCGGCGCCCTTTGTCGGCCTAGAATACTCTTCCCAGGGTGGACACATCGAAGCTTTGCAGGCTTCGTTCTTCAGGCCTTTTTCCTTGGGTAACCGGCAGAGGGATTGCTTCTGAGAAGGACGGAGCGACATGGCAAAACTCTCCGGGGCTTCGGCGTCCGGTATACTAGAGCGGATCGGACGTCCTTCCCTGCATAGGGTATCGTGTTGCTCTTGCTTGTCGAACCTCCGTCTCCTTGTTGTAGGTAGCCATAACGAGTAAAGGAGTCTGGAAAGGGGAATGCGACAACTCAGGAGAGCTCCTGCCGCCGACTTTGTCGTCAGCGCTCCTTCCGTCGGCATTATTGACTGGTTGCGCGGCGAGAGTGCGGCAGGTAGATCTTCGTGTCCCTAGTGGAGTTTCTGATTGGCTATTTTGGTTCCCCATTTCCGGTCCGGTTTTTGTGTCGCGTGAACAGAAGAAATGCAGAGGGGTTACTTTGCGATAGCGACAGTGAACTCGCCTTAGCTGTTGTGGCCCACTTTGTGCCGGAAGGAGGCATCGAAAGCCACGGTCGGAACGAACGAAACAGACACCCATTTCTGTCGAGATTTGTTCTTCGTCATAAACCAATGAGAGTGACAGCTGAGTAGCTGTGCTATACTCTGGTCGGTCATGGGTTCTCCGAATATTCACTGTTGCCTCTTCTCGCTCCCCCTTGTATAGTCCTGCCGGCCATGTTGACGATAGCAGCATCGGTCTCCGTCTTAGTCATGTCTTAAGATCGCTCTTTCCCCAACCTTCGGGGTGTGTTGTGATGCTGAGATCGCAGGACGCCGCAGTAACAGCCAGATCCCATTGGCGTACATGGCCTCGTGATAGCGGAGATGTGGTGAAAGGAAAATATAAGCCTTCGATGTTTGTTGTTAGCTTAGTGACGTACGTACCCTGTAGAAATCCAATAAAACAGTGAGCATACCAGTGGCCATCGTGGCGGACCAACCGAGGGTATGGAATTTTGCCTGGTCTCCTAGGTGCGTAACCGGCAACGCTGTGTGTGATCAGCTTCGTGTGTATGAGGTTCGGGGTCTTTTGGGTCAAGTCCGTAACTTGCAGCTCACTTTGTCAGAATACTCTTTTGAAAAGAGCAGATTGAGTGTATATACGCTCTTAGGCTTGCCTTGAGAACCTCACACGCTGCCAGTCGGAAATATGCGTTTTCTCTACGAACTAAGGGGATATGGGACTTATGCCTGTGACGGCTTCAAAGACTACTTGAATAGGGGATATGTGACTACGGGGCTTGAAAGACGTCCGACGCATCGCTCAGCGCAACGAGCACATCCCAAGACGACAAGATCGAAACGTGCTTGTTCCTTGCTAATGAGTAGAAACATATGCCTCTACCATAGACTGAACATGTAGTCCTCTTTTGTCAGGAGGAAACAGTGTCTAGTAGAGAGATGAGTAACCTCCCGAATGCCTGTCCATCCTGCCCAAACAACATTCGGCCTTCACAGTTCGTTCTGTGGTTTTGAAGAACCTATTACCTGCAATGAGAGGCAGAATCGTCGCTGGGGACTTATGTTCGTTGTCGCGGTTTCGGATGCGGGTTTGTGCGAGTATCGAGTTCCGAGTTGTTGCGGGTTGCCGGCTGCGGGTTACAGGTTACGAGTTGAGGTAACTCAGGAGCTCTCTGGGGCGACCCATAAATCTCAACCAACGCGTGGTAAAATCCCCTTGACGTCCAGAAACAAAGGAAGCTTGAATACAAAAACATTGCCCCAGGTAGTTTAGGAGAAACCAAAGAGTTGTATAGCCTCTTCCCTGCGTGTTTCTTCTGATTTCCCCCAAGTCGAGCTAACCATCAAACATCTCTGCATCCACCACAGACAGCAATTTCGGGCCTTGATTCTGCCTCCTAAGCCTTTCTTTATTCTTGCCTGCCTGAACCAAACCGAAACGCTCATGACCTATAGGTACTTAACTTAGACTTCCTATCGAAAAGCAAACTGCTCTCTTCCCATTCTTGGAAGGAATGGCGCTGGTAAAGTTCGGGGTTGGCGCACGAGCCACAGATAGGCTCTGGCCCGTAGTAGGTACCTAATTAAAGGCCACTCCTACGTCAGGTAGCCTTTACAAGATACGGAAATTGGGTAGAACCTTTCGTGAAGCTGAATTATCAGATAATAAAAAGGGCATGCTTTTTTTTATCTAGCTTCATAAGAAGGCCGGTTAAGTTCGATGAGATAAATCTGGTTTCAGCGAGTCTTGCGACGGGTGACTCAACTGCGAGTAGCCCGAACCTATCCAGCTAAGCCGGAACGGCAGCACGTTTGCCACTCGAAGTTTGTGGCACTACATACCAGCCTCACAACGTCGCCAAAACATTCCCCCTTGGGTCTCGCCCCGTCGGTTCTTATGGTTATCGTGTCCTTACGGTCGTAACGCCAGGCCTAATATTGTGACGCGATATCATTCGGGAGAGGCATGGCGTCCGGCAGCAAAACCGCGAAGCCTGCCACCGCGGGAGCTCACCCCTGTTACCCCATCGCGCTTGCCAAGAACTGCAGCGACGGAAAGGCCTGGGGAGAGCATGAGTTTGCGGAGGGCCACGAACGCGTTGGGGAGGACGACCCGAAGTATCGAGACTGGCTGTTCAAGCTAGGCGCTATGCTTCGCGATCAGCTCCTTCTGGAGCCCAGTATGACCGGTATTTACAGCGTTGTCATGGCTGAGAGCACCATGCTGACTGGAACCAGGTCGGGTCTACTATCTACAGCGGCTTCCAGAGCATTACCACCTAAGGAAGAAGATGAGCAACAGTAAGTGGCTTAGTTAATCGGCTATGGAGGGTCACGTTCTCATACATCTCTTCCAGACAAGCGTTCGGACTACTATCTCTACGGCTATCCAAGAGGAACCAAGCCCAAGCCATTCAGGTCGCCCAACGAGTTCTTCGCCCATCTCTTATGGCTCGCGGGGGGTAGCAACGACCAGAACCTGTGTTCCTGTCGCTTTTGCAACCCGGACCAGGTACAGGCGGCCCCCGGACAAGTCTCGGCGGCTTCTTCTCAGCCGCAGGCGGCCCCCGGACAATCCTCGGCGGCTTCTTCTCAGCCGCAGGTTGCCCCTGGGCAATCCTCGGCAGCTCCTGCTCAGCTGCAGGTTGGCCCTACGCCGCTTCCCCCTGCAGCAACAGGAGGGCCTTCTCAAACGTCATCGTCCGGCGTGCGGGCTCAACCCCTTGAGTCTCAGCTCTTTCGAGAAGGCGAAGTAGTGTGGTATAAGCTCGGAAATGCCTGGCGGATTGGCATCATCGTCGCGGCCGCGGCGCAGGGCCCGTCAGCGCCAGACCCGGCAGCACCTACGGAGGCTAGGTGGCGAATCAAGCCGCTCGCGCATAGCCATCTCAAGCTGCAAGACCTCCTCGTCTTCGAGAAGGACATGAGACCCTTCCTGGCCTTCAGCGTCCCCACGGTTAGTCCCCACCTCGCTTATATCAGGGGCAAGCCCATGTTCGAGATACCGTGGGAGGCGATACAGCAGCAGATCACGGGCGGGGACAAGCAGAAACAAGAGTCGCTTGGGCTGGAAGCATCCAAGGTGGCCGTCACGACAGTAGACCATTCCTATTCCACGTTCAACCGCATCGGCGGGCCCGCGCCGGGCCAGGACAGAGAGATGTTCGGCGGCGTTTTCCTCGGGTGCGAGAAGATAACCGTGAACGACGCCGTCCGCGTCCGGCTGCCCCCGGAAGAGATGAGCGAGGCTTGGGACAAGTCGATGCCGGTCGTCATGGCGCTGAAGGAGATATTCGTCGCGGGCGAGAACAATAACAACAATAGCAACAAGGGGCTCTTCTTCTACGGCGACGTCTGGCGCCTGGAGCAGACGAGCAGCCAGCAGCCGCCGCAGGCGCTGCCACCGACCCTGCCGGTCTCCATGGTGGCGGAGAAGGCGTTCCGGGACCGCCTCAAGGCGCCCGAGGGCGTCCGCTTCGACTGGACCCGCGTGCTCGGGGACGTCACCAAGGGGGAGGCGGCCGTGCGCGGCAGGTTCTACGAGACGTCGCGGCTTATGCGCCTCGTCAAGCCGGACGAGTTCCAGAAGAACCTCGCGCGCCGCGTCATCGAGGACGTCCAGGCCTACCTGAACAACAGGAGGGATTCCAACGGCCCTTACATCGGCAGGATGAAGAACCGGGCCGAGACCGTCGGGGCCGCCGTGCCGGAGGCGGCGTCCCTGTCGTTTGGGCCGACTGTGGTGGAGGATAACTGAGATAAAATTGTTGTATTAAGCTGTAAATGTCCTAAGATACCAAAAACTGAATAATGATGGCTCCCCGAGAATTGTTACGGCTGGCTCTCCGTTGACTCGTAGTAAGGCACGATAGTCATCCTGTCTATCTAGGGACGTTATCTCCCGTGGCTGTCTGGATGGCCTCTAGACACCATTGTACGTATTATTCGACGCCCTTCCCGCCCCAGAACCTTCCATAGTCGGTGTAGATTTATACAAGCTGATGTGCGTCATGACCCTAGCAAGGAGAAGCCCACTTGTCGTCGGATGCGTATACAGCAGCTTACACTGGGGCGAGATTGTGCCGCCTAGAGGTGCAAGGAGAAGTCTCACCATGGGATATCGCATGAGCCCGTGAAGTATGGAGCAAGGAGCTTACGTCTGTTATGAACTCATATTACCATTCGAGCATGGAAGTGCCGCAGGAGTGGAACATGACGCACTGGGCCCCTGCTTCGTTTATGGGAGGATTCTTATGCACATACCTATGCTACCGGATTGTGGGCTAATTATACCACATCGTATCTCGTGTTAAGTTCCCCTTGTAGAATCTACTCCTCTTGCTCTCCACGTTATCCTCGTCGGCACATAGCTAAATAGACATAACCTGTCTGAAATGTCTCTAGGGGTGTTAGTAGATCCTCCACAAAGAGGCCAAGGGGGTCGCCTACATCTTAACAGTGCAAAAGCGGCATCTTCTGCTAGAAGTCAAAAAAAGCGCTAGGACTTCATATCATGAGAGAGACGCAGACGACGACGAAGCACCGAGAACATCATATCGTAGAGGAAGAAGCCACTCCAAGCTGGGGGGAGAGCGGGACCGCATGCACGGACCAGATACAGGAGAGGAAGGCCGGCTGGGTCAAGCTGTCTGCATACTGAGTCTGCTAATAGCACACAGCTAACTAACCAACAAAACAAGGGGCCCTACAGCGTGCATCTGCAGGGGTATGAAGGATGCCACGGCGGGCGCGGTCGCTGATGGGGCAGGAAGATGTGATGCGAGACACGTCATTCTGGCTCCCCACTCCGTCGGACCTTATTCATCGTCAGGTCGTCTCGTCCGGGAATTGTCGTTTGTTTTCTGGTTGTTCTGCGGTGGTGCACAGAGCCGTCGAACCAGTAGTTCGGCAACGTCCCTTTCCGGGGCTTGGCCACCGATCGCTTGCTCTGTCGGGGAGCCCGGGCCTCATGCGGAAGACAGGGATCCTCACGTTGTACTGTACCGTAGTAAGTTGTTTCAAGGCCAGACGGAGGGCCGTTGATTAGGGAGAATTTTGCAAGCGATTGCGGGTCGAAAGGCAATACCCACTACTTCATAAGGAAGCACATAGGTTCGGTTCGGTCCCGCGGTAAAATCGTGGGGCCTCCTCTTCGAGACAATCCAGGCTCATGATCTTTGCAGGGGTGCCGGACGCCAGTGCGGAGCTACCTCTTCCCCCCGGCAGCCAGAGAAGAGAGAGACGGTGTACGGATGGGAGTCTGGATGCCGAGTAAGCAAGCAGCGCGGGATACTGGCATTGAGGCATATCTGCGCCTCTAGATTATCTTACGAGGGCCAACCAACGTCAGTCCAAACAATCTTTGAAAAGGATTGGCGTATGCTTACGTTAAAGCTTTGGCATTACTAATCACTATCGTTGCTTTTATTGCGTGCAACGGGACCTTCGTTTCCCTTCGTTTCCCTTCAAAGGCAACCAAAGAATTTGACGTATTGAGAAACTGTTGGATGGATCTAGTGGGCCCTTCGTAACATGACAAGTGCGACTATATGTAATTCCAGGTGGCGGAATACGACGACCGCTGCTTGGAATGCGACCGTATCCTGGAGGCGAGGTGCCACTCATTGCGACCATGCGGACATCACTTGGAGTTTTCTGATACAGGTGTTGAGAGGAGGGGCAAGCGAGTAGGCATCGCCAATCGAGTGTGCGGCACACGAAATAGCCGCCGAACATACCCGGGGGGCTGGGCGGTCGACTGTAAGCTCGTCGAGCGATGTTGGAAACGTTGTCAGGTACCAGGAGTATATATGCACGGTGCGTACGTACTTCGTAGAGACAGATACGATATTTGCATAGGTACTTGACATGGATGTTGGTCAATGGGTTCCAAAGACGCGCGAAACGCGCAAGTCCATACAAGTGGCCCGAAGTATCTCTCGGTCTGAAGTTTGTCTTGAGGGTGATAACCAGCTCTCACATACAAGGACGGCAGGCCACCTTCGGGAGGGATGGCATGATGGAACGCTTTTGGAGCCTGGGCAGCATTGATCACGTCGGACGAACTGTAACTGTCTTTCTGCAGCTCTCATGCTCTAGCGAATCGAACCTCCAATTCCTTACAATCAGCAGCCAACAAGGCGGCATTATTATTTGTCATAGTGCATGGCCGGGTAGCGATGCACTACGTAGGGTGCCAGCTGTAGCATGTATGTGAATCGGCCACATCAAGGCGCATCGCGAGACTTCGAGGAGTGTAATTCCAAACCTTTCACCATTTCCAAGCCCGATGATGAGGTTGGATCTAATCACCAAGCCAACAAATTTAAGTCGCTGTCATATGCTGTCGTGGCACGGCGGTAGTGCGCGAAAGGAGTTGGTAAGAAAATTTCGGCGCTCGACAGCCCTAGGTAGTAGCAGCAGGGGGAGAACCGGAAGCGGTGAAGAAAGCACCATCTTGGGGAGCTTTGGGTACACTTGAGAAATGAGGTATTGCCGTTTCACCAGCATGGCTTTGTCAAGAATTGTATGGTGCAAGCTAGGATACGCGGGCCGGCGGGCTGGACACCTAAGCGTAGTAGGTTCGTGTGCGTAGGACTTACTCGAAGGGCATCCAAACAAGTAGTCGACTAGCACAGTATCAATGTCCCACGACGGTGTTAATGGCTGTTTCATTATCATGGTCTCATTACCCACATTTTAGGAGCGCGCTGGTACGTGGGTGGGTGTTGTTACGTCCCAGCCCTTCGGGAATGGACTTGAAGAGCTGCCAACGGCCCGAGGATTCCCCATTGGGCATTGGCATCTGGCATGGTAACATCGAAAGCGGATCACGTACGGGGTACATGAATAGTGCAGACCCGTCTTTCATGGCGAGCCTGAGTCGAAGGCCACTTGCCGAGGCTAATTAACTGCGTTGATTAAGAAAACATGGCGAGCAAAAGTGATTGAGGTGAGGATTGGCGGGAAATGCCCGACTCGGAGGGACCCAATTTACACCGGATCACCTCTGGACCCAGTTCTTCTAACTTTAAATCGTATGACTTCTGGTAAGATGCTCTGGAATTTCCGTGGATGCCATGCCTTGGAGGTTTCAAAGATCGCCGTCAAAGATTGAATGCCCAGAGTGGGGTCGACTGTGGGCTTGAAGTGTTTCGTCCACTAATAAAGTAGTGCAGTTACATATGAAGCGGGTGGTTTTTATGTACGTAGGTACCTGCCTAATATTATGTTGGACTTGCCTTATTTTATACGAAAGGGGAATAGAGTGCTTGGCGGGTATCTCCTTGTACACTGCACGTACGTATATGGTGGCGAACCGAAATGCCGGTTCCTCGCTTGATATAAATACGTTCGGATAATACGCGAGAGCTACAGTAGACACATATTTGAAGACAACACATTTAATTAGAGCCACTACTATAACGAAGCTTACCTAGGATACCATAACATAAAGCTTGCTATAGCCTGAACCTTAATCGGTCTGTCTTATATAGGTACGCATAGGCAGAGGAAGCGCTAGCTTTGGGTACTTCATAACGATTCTCGTCGAGCATTCTACGGCCTAGACGCGCAAATGTCGGGCGATGCAGCTCATTTGATAGGCAACCCCGCGAGACACCTTAGGCGTTGAGGTGTCACCAATCAATCGATGTCCTCTGGGTTACTACCAGACAGTCGGGTACAACACCGTAGGTAAGACATGAGCCGCTGACGATATGCCCTTCTCGTCCCCGTTGTTGATTTTATTTCTATGCTCACCAATGACACTGGAGAGTCCAGTCTGATTATTAAGCAGTCATTCTTCAAAAGAAGAAAAGTCCTGCAATGGTAGAACGTATGCCACAGCCTGCTTGACATTACCACGCGTATGACCTCGGAAAACCCTTCAGCAGCGGCGGATTCTCCGGTGCTCGCTTCTGTCGCTTGGCTATCAAATTAGATATGGAGACGGGATAGACCGCTTACGAGGACCCTCTTGGAACATTGAAGGCATTTTCCGTACGTAAGTTTAGGCGTCTTGGTAGGTAAGCGGCCTAATTATCCCTCTTACCCTCTTAGGTCGATGTAGCGAGGCGACTATTAGAAATCTCGGGCAAATTCCTCCTTTGGTTCCCTTAACCAAAGTACAGCGGAGTCGTCCAAGCAAGGGCTCCCTGAGGGTTCAGCGGCACTAGTTGAGAATCAAGATTCGTTACTGGACAAGGCAGAGAGGATCGCGGACCACCATATTGCGACTTTTGGGTGTCAACTCCGTAGCGCCTCCGGGTGTATACACACATGTGCCGTAGGAGGCAAACAAGAGAGGTGGAAGCGATAAAATGATGAAAAGCCTCCAAATGTTAACAATGCGCGCAACAAGCGGCTACTACGTTGCGCCCAGTAGCCATCTCCTCACACTGTAAATGAGTACGCTTGGTATGCACTCGATTGCAAATGAAGGGTCTGGTCTTCTTTGATTGTCTCACTGTACAAGCTCTCATTGGAGAAACAGCTGGGGTTAGATCTTCTCAGCTGCTCCCTCAGCTCGGGTTAGTACCTACAATAACCTAACTGGCGTAGGTATGGACAACCAATGGTACAATAACTAGGTATGTACGAAGAGATCGCATCCTCCGCGGAAATAGGTACATTGTTGTGTTCGCGGGAATCTGTATGTATGTACCTATGTGCGTGCGTATTTGCTGTTCTGGAAACGACGTACTTGACCTCTCCCTAAGTTCTCCAATAGCTGTATGTCTCGACTCTATTTCTGCAAGTGAATACGCCTGTAATGGGAATCGTCAGATGAATATTGGGTATCGACTGGTATTATTAACCGCGCGCGAGGGTGGGCGAGTTGAGAACATCCCATGTGGTTAGCGCCCTCAATTTTTGCAAATCAGTCGCCGCTATTTTACCCGGTCCCCTCTGTTTGGTAACGTTAGGCATTTCTCACAGTAACTCCCATTGACTTATGACCCACCTGCACTAGAAGTTCCTAGGGCCTGGGATCGTCTGCAGAATTATGCCGTGCTTGCATGCCTTGCATGCGATGAGCATTCCTTGGGCCCTGGGATATGCAAACCTATGCCCCAAAACCTTCCTCCAGGTCTGTCCAATCCGGGTTGGTCCCACTCGATGCAACCCAGCCCTGGTATCCATCCCATCATTGCCCATCCTTCCATGTACATGCATATGTACATACCTGAAAGCCCAAGTCCACCCCCGCTGCCCACTGATGATCCACATACTGTACCATCCCTAGGGTAAGGCGGGTACTGTATGTACTGTAACCGACACGCTGGAGCTAAGAGGACTGGGGGGACCGGGAGACCGGACATGGATACGCTTTTCTCCCTAAACCTACAACAAGCTTTGCCTTCCCACCATCTTCCAGTTCTCTCATCTTCACCCCTCTTTGCTGCTTAATCAATGGAATAGCCGCCGTATATCGAATCACAGTGTCTATGCGCCGTTGGTCATCATACAAACATGGCCGTCTAGGCATTACCATTTCGACTGTCGACAAGCGTATTCCCAGGTCATTTCGAAAACTCGGGAGCACAGGAAGGGGGGTTGCTCACAATTAGACTCAATTCGTAATTCAAGTCTGGGCGGTTCGCAACTACTCGCTACCTCTGCATTTTTCCCTTGGGGCTTCCTCTCAAGCGAACCGGCTTCGCTAAGCGTGTTAGCTGTCGCCTCGGAGCCAGCCAGTTCCCGGTGCCGTGTTGTTAATTTAGCTAAAGCCGTGGAGGCCGTTTAGAACGAAATGAGTTCGCCGGCTGGAGCTCCGTCGGCGGCATCAGCCGCCAAGGAAGGCAAGGGAAAGGACCGATTGGAAAAGGTCCTTCACCGGATGAGAACGGTTTTCAGGAAGGGCGAGTCTTCGCGCCGGAAGTCCGTTCCGCCGCCCAGTGGGGCAACCAGTGAGCCGAAGGACCCCACGGCCGCCGCAACAAAGAGGTAAATCATGTCTCGACCAATGTTATCCCGGCCGATGCTGACATGTGCTTAAGTGAACCCATGCCTCCGGCTACGAAGGAACAGCCCGAGCATCCTGGTGCGACTAAGATCCCTAGATCTCAGATACACGAGGAACGTGTTAAGAAGCTCGGTGCGAGATTCGGCTTGGAGATCAAGCCAAGTGAATGGCACTCTGCCGAAGGCGATGTCGTCCGTGTCGAAAAGTCGGTTCGTATGCGTATCCACAGGGAGTGTCACATATGTCACACGGCATTCGGTGCTACTAGTGAATGCCCTGGTTGTCAGCATACCCGATGCAAGAAATGCATTCGGTACCCGAGCAAGCGAAACGAAAGCGAGCAGCAAGCCAATCGGGAGAAGAGGGAAGCTCTAGCAAAGAAGCATAGAGAAAATGCCCCTATTATACCTAGCTATGACTACGCTCCGACAACCATTGTCCTGAAACGCCCGAGCAAGACCAGCGGCCAAGACTTGATCTACAAGAAACACCGCATGCGAGTCAGGAGATTCTGTCACGTATGCAACAGTTTGATGTCGACGAATTCAAAGCAATCCAAGACGTGTGACAACTGTGGACATAGGCGATGCGGCGATTGCCCAAGGAATCCGTAAGTTCTGTTGGCATTTCTGGCATTTACCACTCATCACACCTCTTAACATTTCGCAATAGGGACGAAAGAAGCAAGTATCCATACGGGTATCCCAACGACGAGCCTGGTGAAAAGTTCAAGGGCGTGCATTCTTGTCACGAGTGTGGCAAAAAATTCCCCCCAAACGCAGAAAACGGTACCGACTGTCTGGGCTGCTCCCACGGAAAATGTTCCGACTGCCGACGGGTGCGTCCCAGGAAAGTTGAGCCGGAACTCGACCCCGAAGTCTTGGAAAGCTTGCGGTTACGTTGGGAGGAGTTGAAACTTGGCGAGAGCTGACACGTCTGATTCTGGTCTTTCCCAACTCGGTTTCGCCTCGGAGGGGGCCGTCGAACTTGACGTTGCAATTACGACATCGGACGAAAGGGTGGAGAACCCAGAGATGATTTCTTACTACGAATTACAGGAGCAGCCATCAAGTTCGCTTCGTTCTGCAGTATTCCCACGCATGAATCGTATTTGGTAAAAGCGGTCTCCTTGCATTTGCTATATACATTGCTATATACGTATACATCCAGGGCGCGGTGGATAGGATCGGCCTGCGAAATGACGACAGGTGCAGTATCTTTAGCACCATTAGCGTGCTTTGCATTTTACTTCCTTGCGCAATGATTCCCTCGAGATGCTTCGGTGCAAAAGTCAGTCTGACAATGGCTTCTCGGTCAGCTTGGGTGTCTGGCTGGGAAAGGCCCAGTCGACAGTACAAGTAGAATCAGGTAACCTCATGTATATACCATATTATCTTCCATATGAGTCTTTTGTCTGCATCATCCAAGTTCAACAAATCCAATGCCACTCCAGATGCGCATGCCACTCAAGTTTTGTTCTTCGCTACCAACTCGATAGTGTGTGCTCGAAGTGCGCTATCCCATGCATACAGACGCATACACTCTTCGCATGCCGTCCCGTGGTTGCACAGCAGGTCCGTGTGTGTAAATTTGTTCGAACGTGTTACGGTAGCCATTCCAGCGTGCATCTCACTCTGATTGCTCACTCATGGGTGTCGCACTGCATCTGACACATGCGTGTTTCGCAACCATGTCCCCTTCCGAACTGCTGGGAGGCAATTTTTTCCAGCGCATCGGTTGAGACATGTGCGGGAACGGGTGGTGCGATGCCACGTCAAACGAAGAAATGGAGGGAGAAGAAACGCAGGGCCATTATTTCCCTTTCCAGGTTCACTTGCATACATCGCTTTGCTTAATTATCCGTCGAAACACCTTGTATGCATAGAAGCCCTTCGAGGCTGGACTAACCTACTGTAGGTGCTCGCGACTAATAGAGGGATACGTTGGATTCCTACAGACGGGTCTTTCGTGCAGGTGTCTCTGTAACGGTGTGCTGCACGATGTTTTCCAAGCCGAGCGTCGCGGCGAAGACGGTCTCTATCCACAGCGGATGAATGATCCATATTAGTTTGGGCGTAAACAGTACCACGGGACGGGCGAGAAGCGATCCCAGATTCCGAACTGCCGGGTCTTCTTCTGCGCTCGTTCCGGACTGTCATCATTATGCTCATCGTTTCGGGTCTGTCTTTCGCCCTCACCACGCGCCGTGACAAACAAGACCACTCAACCGCCCAGGACGGCGGTTAAGCGAACCCTTCTTCGAACTTATCGCAACTGCAAAGCGCCCGTCCCTCCGATAACTGAGATGGTTGGTCTCTGCCTCTCCGCCATACCTGGAATCAACGAGACGCGCCATGGTCGGCTAGCGACTCTTAGTACCCTCGTATGGCATAGGAAGCTGCGCATGTATTAGGCGTGCAGCCACGGTGCATGGGACGCGCGGTCGACAATACGTATGGACTTGCATATCGGCTTCGCCTACTTCAGGTGCACCTAAAGTATCTACATAAATCTGTCGCTAGTTGCGGGAGTCGCCAGCCTGTCGAATGTCGCATAACGTCCTCCTCGTTTATCCTCATTTATTATTGTATTATCTGAGCTATCAACCCCGAACGCCTGTACCGTATGCAAGGTGTATGCACCATGCATTTGGAAGATTCCGTCACTCTGGATGAAAATCGTTCCTCAATAGGAACGGTACCGGATGCAGGATTAACAACCGATTCATTACTCCCGAGTCGCCCCACAGCCCGAGCACTATGTAATCGTGAACCCGGCAGTCTGGATATGTGCGTTTACGGCGGATGTCCTGATTCGCCCGTGGGACCTTTGCAATCCACTCATATTCCCTCGGGACCTTCTCTCTTCGGTTCGAGGTCCGGCTTGTTGCCAGGAGAGTGGGTACCGTACCGCCAGCACTAACGAACGATTCCACCAGATAGCGAATTGTCGGGCAAGGAGGTCGGCGGCGCCGTCGAGCTATATATCAAGCCGCACGGGCTCCTGACATTCCCCAAGAATATCTGTAACGTGCCATATCAATAGTCTATAGGCAGCTCAGCGGCTATCATTGACTCCGGACAAGTACTTCGGGCCGATGAGCTGAGGCGGCAAAGGATTCTGCCGCTTGCGTGAACTTTGCCAGATGCCTATGTGGGCATACGTAGTTTCTAGCCGTTGACTGTGCGACAAGAGGGCACGCAAATAAGGGCTTCTTTTCCATGCAGGTCTCGATTGAGGGGGTGAGTTCATCATGCGTCCCCCGCCCTTGCCCAACTGTCCCGCCGCCTGATTCCTGCATAAACGGATACTCCGCTCACCTGCTTTTGCTGTGTCTTATCAGACCGTCCTCCTTCTCACTTCCAACTCGCGCGCGATATGGCGACTATTTCCTGTACGCGCGCAAGCGATCGAATAGGATCGCAGGAGCCCCTTCATGCAACTGACAGGGACCGCCCCGGCGACGGCACAATCGGATGACACGGTATGTTTGGTTAGGGCCAGGTGCCAACTCGCAGAAGCATAGGCGTCTGCTCATTTTTGCTCGCGAAGGGCCCGTCTAGCGGACCAATCGACCTGACCAATCCGTCCCTTGCCATTCACCGAAAATATAGGCCCCCCTTCTTCTTGTTCTCCAGACTGGAGTTGTAGAGGTCAACATAGTTGTGCTCAAATAAGTCGAGACGGGAACGTTCGTCGATAGGGGAACATCACCACTTAGAGGGACAGTAAGTCGCAACAATGCATCCTCTTTCCGCCTATCAGCTAGCCACTGAAAGCCAGCTGGGTAATTAGACCCTGTTAGTCACCGCCCACATCCTCGCCCAAGCTAGCTGTTCTAGCCACTCGTATCGGGACATCAGATATCACGAATACTTGCATTATTTCTAGGCTGTTGATAAGTACGCTCTGTAACAGCCATTTTAGACCATATTGTGTGGATACCAACTATGAATGCCCAAGTCAAGGGGCTCCCCATTAAAAACCGTCTACGAGGACACTCGACATAGCAGGGAGGAGATTATGATAACTGTAATTCACCGACCTGCCATCTAACCGATACAGACCTTGTCAGGTCCTTTTGTTTTACCATTCTTTTGAAAAATAGAACACAATGCTTCAGCAGAAAGGGGGTATCGTCGTGGTGCCTGCCTCCCGAGGCATCCCCGGTGAGCCAGCACAGGTATGGTGGTAGAGACAAACACCATTTCGGCTCGAACATTGCCGAGCCCGTGTCGCTAAGTGCTCTCAGGAGCGTGCCAGCTGTTATTCATTACCTACGCCTCTTAAAGTAGGGGACATCGCATCCTCGAGCATATAATGCGAAAGGGTGACTAATCGTCGTGAATGCTATCGATTTGGCTCTACGCCGGGCCTGGTCCTGTGGGGAAAGATTCGCCCTGGAAGCTGATACCAGACTCACAGAAGGTAGCTCTTATCAATTCCCGACATGAATATCCTGAGCCGGGCCCCTGAAGATCGCAGCTGCTGAGTTGCAATGGTAAATCTTGCGCTTAGCCCCCCGGAACCTGTCCCGATACGGCGCAGCTGACTGATATCGGTTCTGGACCACTGCTAGACACCGGCTTTGAACTTGCAGGCATATAGCCGATGTATGAGTCATTCAAGTCCAATCCATGCTCCGACCTCGCGATACCGTGTCGCTGTACCCCGCGCCAGCCCCCTCCCCATCCCCATCCCCCTCCCCAAAGCCATAGAACGGATCGAGATACTCTCTCCTCCGGGCGTGATACGGGGAGAACAATGCCTGAGATCAGAATCCCTATGATGGACCGTCAATGCCCATGGATTTCCATGAGACCATGGGAACGGATGTGGTCAAAGCAGTCAAGGTGACCTGAATGGGCACCGTCATCAGCCGGTGAAGCATGCAGCAATAATGTAGGTTAAACCTTGGAAATACTATACGGTTGATAGGTACGGGGGATCCTGTGGCACTATGATTGATAAACACTCTCCTATGTCCCTTTAGGCTGTCCCCTCCTACTACTCACGTCGATTTGACTCTGAGCCTTGCTCATTCTCGCACTCATCCTGATAATCCTGATAGGTATATAAACCCCTGGGGCGAAGAACCCCCCTCTATTTGGCATATGGATCATATCTCTCCCATAGACAGACTTCATATCCATTTGTGATTGACCACTCTGGCCCCCATTGGGGACCTATTGCGATAGGAAGGAATCGGCATTGCTGTTTACCTTAGTTGAGAACGCGGCATGTAAAGGCCGTCTTCCCCTTTGATACTATATCTCCTGGTGGGACGTCTCGCCTGGCTAGTGACGCTTGGTCTGATACCCGCAAATTCCTCCTTGCCCGCTTTGCGCGAGACAGAGCATCAAAACAAACAAACATCGAGTGCAGCCACCTACCATAATATGCTAGAGCCGCCTATCCTGTCGATTAGGGGGTTTGGGCAGGCCACCCACTCTCAAACCACAAGTCTCCTCGCTTTCACATTTCGTCCATTTGGACACCAAATTTGGATGCTATCGGAACCATCCATCCAATATTGTCTTTTCGAGTTTTGCTATTCTCGTGCGTAACTTACAAAAACTATTTCCCACAAGAAGCCACACCACGCACCGCCTCGGGATATCGCGTCTGTCCTTTTTAGTCGTAGAAGACACGCGGAGGGCCCGGGACTCCGGACAGTGGCGCGTGAGTCGGCGTCGGTTGTCGAAGGGACAGATGTAGGAGGGAGTCCTTCTCGTCCCAGCGACCGCTCAGGTCCTCCGGGTTGCCAGCGGGCATGAAGCCTATCTTGACGTCCTGGCCACGACCGCCGCGGCAGGTGGCATTCCAGGCCCGGCAGTTGAAAAGAGCAGGTAGGCGGCTGGCTGTCGCCGCGCTCCTCGGGCGATAACACTCCAGCAACCGCATACATGTGGTAGGCAAAGCAGTGGCCGTTCGCGGCTACCGAGCTGGCGTCGGAGAGCGCCGCCAGGTTACTGCGGGGCCGAATAGGGAGCGTGTACGGACCGTATCATCTTTCTGAACCCCTGATGCTGCCGCCGCCGCCTCTACGTACGCATGCACCGGCGGCGAAACTGTCTTGGTCCAGCCGAGATGGCGCCGGGCAAACATGGCAAGCGCCACGATTTCCGAGAGGTATCGTAGAGGGAGCACGGCGAGGTGGGCGATAACTTCGGGCGGGGCGCGGTGGTCGCGGGTGCAGATGAGACTGACGTCCTCGGCCTTGGCATAGTGGTGGTCCATCAGCCCGTATGACCCTGCCTAAAGTCTGAATTTCCTCGATTCTTTGCTTCACAGTGGGGTTAAGTCTCCGGGTATGCTCGCGACAATGATATGGTTTCGACGCGGAAGAATGATTTTCGGTCGAAGGGTGAGCAAACAGCACGCGTGCCGCGTGGCGATTGCGGCGCGAGCACGTCTATGCCGTCCAGTTTGGCATGCTCGAAAATGCATGGGGCGTCCTCCAGCGTTGTTAGGCGATTTATCATCGAGACACATGACGAAGGCGGACGGACTAATGGCGGCTAGGACAGCGGTATTGCCAGGGTCCGGTTCAGGCTTGCGGCAGAATTATGGTCAAAGGTCAGCGCCGGACGACGAAGTGATAGAAACGGCGGGAGAGAGCATACCTGCGTCCATGACTTACGCTCGTCGGCCCTGTGGGTACAAACTGATGTGCGGTCCTCCTCAGAGACGGCGAGAATCTTTTTGGATGCCGAACATATCGCCGGTAGCTCCAGTAACCTGTCGGACTCAGGGAGCACCAACTGAAAAACGCGGCCACGCCGGAGAACGGCGACTGCCTGGTTACGCGTATAACGGTCCATGCGGTCCAGGTCAATATTAGGCCGGCGAGTCGCTTTGAAAGAGCCAGTCGCGAGCCTCAGCCGCTAAGGGTCCCGTGGAGAGTCTCTTGAGCTATCTCCCCAGCATCCAATCGGTGGGCAAAAATCCATGGCGGCAAGCGCCAAGACGAGAGCACGCATGGCCCACGAATATCTCGGAGCGTCGATGGGGTTGCCCGACAGAGAATTCGCTGTAGCCCTGCAACGGTTCCGGCGCTCAAGATACATCTGCTCGTAAGCGTTTGCGATGGCTGCGGGATCTGTGCGCCCGAGCCGTTGCTGCAGCACGGACCGGGCCGCTCCAAAAACGAACGCACAGCATCTGCCGTGGCGCGTAGTCTTCAGAGGGAGTGAGTCCATGGCGCGACGTGAAGGCTTGAACAGTCGCAGAGTGTCCCGAAGGGAAGGAAGCCGGGACGGGGGCCAACTCATAGACGAGATCTTTGACACTGCCGCTCATGCTCCTGGAGCAGACGGCGTCAATACCGATGCCGACCACTCGTGTTTGTCGCTAGAACCTCAATCGATCTCTCTGCTGTCGTCGCCGTCGTCTACGCCAAACTCATCACTGGCTTCGCCACCTTTCGACGTGGTTATGCGGGAGCGACTGGCTATCTTTCCCACAAGAGCGTTTATGGTCGACCCGTGAAGTCCTCCGACGATTGCAAAGGGGGTCGAACTCGCGCAATAGCCAATTGCGTGGCTCAATGGGAATGAGCGAATCAAGCCCAAGACCCAGAGTGGAACCTCGGTCGTCCTTGATTCGCGAGGCGCCTACAGAAATCAGCCGGTGCAAGCTGATGGAAAATAACCTCAGCAATGAAACTAGGTACGGATTCTGAGTTGCCGCCGGCCGCAACCTCTGCAAACGATACACTAGTAGTCGTAGATACGGCGTTGGTTACGGTAGTCTTATCCGTGTCACAAACATGACTAGGTATTGCTGAGAGTACGGTCCCGTTCACGGCGGTAGCCGTAGCTTGCGAGATCTAGGACGCATTAAAGCCGATGATAGCGTGAGCGCAACGCCGGTGGCAGGCCGCCGCTCCGAGGGCGTAGTCAAGGTAGCTTGATAGCTCGTCGGGTGAAGACCACTTAGCCGCGCCTCACTGTCAGCAGTGGCAACGGCGTTCCCGATCTAGCCTATGTTGAGAGTCATGAATGGCACCGCGAGTCCCGGGGTCCTGTGCAGTGGCATCCTGGATGGCATTTTCCGACATTGTCATTGGCCTGGCCTGTAGCGCTAACAGTTTTAACGGCGGAGGATAGCATATGGAAGAAATCCAAGGGCTGTGACATAAACGTACGCTAGAGTGCGAGTGTGCCCTCGACTTTCATCTAGCCCGCGAGCAAGAAGCTCTCGTCGGTCATGGAATCGAAACGACCGCCCTATGCGGGTCAGACTTTCCCTTTTAGATTTCGTCGTCATGCTCATTGGCCGTACGGCGGAATGAGGAGGAGAGATCACTTACCTTGAGAATGGAGGCTGACTGGATGGCTCCTCGTACGGACGGCACAGCGCCGTGGCAGGCTAGAGCGTCGATGACAGAGCGTGAAGGAAAGATCCGCCAACGCTGCCTCCATGGGTTACTCTGCCCATTTCTAATAGATGTCGACCATGAATTTAGCGACTGTTGGCTATTGGTTGAAACGAAAAGAGGCGAGGAAAGGCATCACTGTTGGAAGCCAAAATTTTCGGGCACCCGCGCCCCTAGCTCAAGGATGACAGGAGCATTAGCTCCCCGAAGCCAAAACTGTTAACAGACTTACGCAGTATTGCACCCTCTGCGTATGACAGCGGACCTAATTTCGCTGGAATGTGTATATGATCCAGTGGACGGCCAGGCTTGGGTTGAAGCAGCCGGCGACGGGGGGATCAGGCCGCCAGTCTATACCATTGTCGCTTTAAGGACACCGGGGAGGTCACTAGTATTTCAATTATGACCAATATTGCCTTTAACCGACCGGGACACAAAGTGGTAGGGAACGTTCAGGCGGGGTGAACACCTCAGCTATGGTAGCCAATTTTCCGTGGTCGCCCGCCGATGTTCCAGTGCCATGTGCCTCAACTTACGCCACCTCGTCGCCGCAATCGGGCTCGGACGTAAGCGGTACGGACGAGATCTGCTTGAGCCTTGCCGTTAGGATGGGTAATGTGAGCAGCAGTATAGGCGTCCTGATTTATAGCCGTATTACTGCGGGAAAGGGGTCTCGGATCGCGGTCGTAGCCATCGCGACGGACGCCAGAGGCGGAGCCACGGCCGTTGCCATTATTGAGATGCATATTGCGCATGTCGACACGGTTGCCCAGCGTTCAGTGTCAAGTTAGCCGTTGCGACAGTAGCCGCACCCGAGTCGTCGTCACGTAGGCTCTGGCATGTACTGTATACTGTCATCGACTTAAAGGAGAGAGGGGTCTTACTGGACACACTGGGGTTCTCTGTTCAAAGATTTTATATGATCCATACACGGCAAGACTTCTCAAGCGGCCGGCCATATTCCGTATCCGTTTATCCCGTTCATCTAATTCCACCTCGGGCCGCAACAACAGCAGCAACGGAGGCTACGTTTAGATGCTTACTTACATCATCATCCTCGATTGCCCTAGTCCTGTACGGGGGACTTAGTTCTAGGAAGGAGGGCAAGATAATTGAGGCAGTCTTTGTTAACCTCACCATTTTCTTCTTCTTCCTCTTCCTCCGCAGAGGCCTAGCTCTATTTGCGCTTGTTCTCTCACCCTAGACTACCTAAAAACCTAGGATGCGGTATCCCCCCTCCGCACAATCTCCTCCTTGACCCCTTGTGGCCTCTAGGCCGCCTGAGAGCCAGAATCTGTCATGATGGGTGGTAGTTTGGAGCTTCCCGCTGGGCAGCAACCGATAAACGATACCGTCTTTTACGTATAGGTAGTGAAGCGGCGGTGGAAAGCGTAATGTGGTCACGGAAAACCGCATTTGACAGAGTATGGTAAGTAAGCGCAAGAGGTAATCGCTTGATCTACTTGACACGGCCGACACGACTTCGGGACGAAGGTTAAGGCGGAGAGACCCCATGTAGGCGAGCGACTTCGCACCTCCGGCGCACCAACGCCTGTGCTAAGGTGAAATAAGGCTACCTTCCGTCATCTAAGAATATGGTGCCACATACCGAGCCACCATATATGTATATGTATATGTTTGTGGACAAACAATTGTATTACCGTGCTATACTACCATCTCGAAAAACAACCGCGGACATGGTAACAACGCTGATAGGTGAGGGAAAAGCAGCCAATCCAATCGACGACGGTCATGTGGGGGTTTCTTGCCGACCTATATCCGGAATAAATGTAAAATTACGTGTCTGGACATGATCTTCTATCCGAAACCATCGATAACGCCCGCGAGACTTTGCAAGTCCAGATCCTGGCCCAGAGTCATATCAGAAAAACTGCCATCGTCCGCTGTACGTACAAGCCCATCTACATTCGCACACCTCACATATTAGCCAGCTCGTGATCAATCTGCCGATCCATGAACGTCCTCCGCTCGCCAACGAGTTCCGTCTGCAGTCTCTGCTCGACGAGGGCTCGTAGTTGTTTCTTGGTGACCGAATCAAGATCTACGTCACGCAGAACCGCCTGAATAGTAGAGGCAATCGTCTCATCGTCAGGACCTTGATTCCCTCTCTGGAAGTCGAAAGAAGCCACACTTTGGTGTCCCCTCATCCCCATGGGTGTTCGCGCACCGCCACTGAGACCTAGCGTTGCAGTGGACTGCCGGTGCATATTTGGGTCATGCTGGGGCGATACGTTGGCTACACTACGTAGGTTGCTCATGCTTTGTTGGCGACTGTAAGGGTTGGTGTAGTCCTGATAAGGAGACCCGGCTTGCAACCGTTGCATGTCACCGAAAGAAGCGGTGGACTGCCTGTTCTGCATCGGATTGTCCGAATAGGGACCATAGGACGATTGGTGCTGGAAAGGTGCCGGCGATTGAGGGGGAATGAAGCCACCGCGACCCTGAAGCCCAGTAAGGACGGAGGGTTGTCGGGCAGAGGAGTAGACAGATTTCATGTCGTCCATCTCGTATGTGTCCTCGTAAATCTCATGCATCTTCTCATGATGCATCCCACGTCGGCCAGGGAGGTTGTTGAGCGCTGCATAGTCATCCCATCGTTGTAGTGGAATAGATCTAGGGTCAAAACCTTCATCATCCACTGCCACGACCTGCTTGTTCCCCTTCTCACCGATAACAATACGGGTATTACCCCACGAAAAGTTATCCTGGTTCCAGAACGAGTAGATGGGAAGGATGAGAGAGTAAACAGGAAAGGCCAGCATGTAGATGATCATCCAACCGACATGTTGCCATTGTCGCTTCAGTATAAAGATAAGAGCTTGCAGGCCGTACACGGCAGCGATCATAACAACCGAGAACAGAGGGAATTGGCCGCTATTCGTTGCAACTCTGTAAAGCAGATACGCCAGATAAACGCAAGTGGCTGGGAGGATGATCGTTCCGGCGAGGTCGATCAAGACAACGAAGCGCATAGAGAAACAGCAGAAACCGCACATGTCCTTGAGCATCATCAATTCCACCAGGTTGTGGACAGTTGAGTTGATCCATCTGCGACGTTGCGATAACAGTACGCTCCACTTCTCGGGGGCAGCCGTTTGACAATACGCATCCGGAATGAACTTGAAGGACATGTGTGGGAAGTACTTAGTCATCAGCGTAGTGAGAAATCGATCCTCGCCCAGGGCGAGTAGGTTCTTCTTATGGAGCGTATCCACATTGCAGATGCTGTACTCCCTGATGACCCCATCAGCGATGATCAGAGGTTTGCCCCGATCGGCTGTCCTTAAGCGGTACATCGTGAAACTGTATACGTCAGCCTAGATCATGATAATGGGGGGTTACGGTACTCACCATCCGGGTAAACAGGTGACGCTACCGAACAGAGATTCGAAGGCCTTTGAGAGGTGGTGAGAGATGTAGTATTCATAGACCTGGATCATACTCCACCATGACCGTTCCTCGTTTTGCAATCCTGTCTCGCCACAGATACCAGCGATCTTGGAGTTATTGGCACACGCCGCCACGAGTCGGTTCAGCGAATCCTCCCGCACGGAAGTATCAGCGTCAACCATAAATAGATATTCATACAACTCGGGATCGACGCCGATGATGTTATTGATCTGGTGGAACATTTCGAGCTCGAGAGGGTTCATCGGGGCACGATGGTGGACACGGTTGAGGAAGCTCATGAGCAGAATCTGGGAATCACGCTTGCCACGGTTACCGGGCTTGGCCTTGCTCTGTTCCGACTCCTTGCCAACCTTGACCACGACAATGTATGGGACAACGTTGCCCTCATACTCGTAGAGGCCGGAATAGACTTTCCCGTAATTCAGCTGTTCGCTGCCGGTACCGACAGACTTGAAGGGGAGAGCTGGAGGGTCAACCTTGGGGTCGACTCCAAGGATATCCAAAACGATCTTGGGAGTAGGGCGATCGTTGCCTTCACCGACGATAACGCCGTCACAGATGACGCAGATTAGCTTCCTCTTGTTGTCGTACTGCAGAGCAGTAAGCGAATCAAGCGCCTTCCTCAAGGAATCTTCCCCTTCGGTGTAGGCTGGAACCTGGCAAATGACGAACTTCTCCTGAGGAGTAGGCCGGCTCTTCGAGCCGAACTGCAAGGCCGCAATAAACTTGACCGCGATGACGAGGCAGAGGATGATTGTGAATGCCAAAAGGATATAGTTGTTGGCTTGGCATCGTGGTGTATATCGGAAGTCCGGAATGCCCACATAGAATGTCTGTTGGATACAGTTGATGCTGTTAAGAACCCTCGCATGGGCTGTCTGGTTGTCGGCGGTGTTTTCGATCCGGGCATTCCATTGGTTAGTGACGTCCTGCCCCGGATTTCGCGTAACGGATTCCACAACGCCGTCATCGAGGAAATTGTACGTTTCGGAATTCTGGAAGTACTGGATAGTGTTGAAGTAATCTGTGAGGTCGTAGATCTTGTTCTCGTAGACAACCCACATATGGCTATTTTCTGTGCCATCTCGGTTGACATCAGCGATATCCCAGACTAGATCCCCTTGGTAGAATTCCTTGATGCGAGGCAAGAAATCGTCCCTATACCAATATTCTGACTTTAATTTACTGGTGGGGTCCCGCTGGAAGTAACCTGAAGTATGGATACCCTGAGGTATTGCAGGCGTGTTGTTCGCTTGTAGCTGCATCTCATCTGCAATACCGAGTCCAGGACAGGTGAGCGTCAAAGGAGGGACGAAGTAGGCATCCATGTTCATGCCGGCAAATTGCAACATGAGGTCCGAAGTCGTCTCGATGTTAGTGTCACTGTGCTGCTGTCTCCAGAAACTCGTGAAGTCGTATACTCCGCCGCGGATGCTGACCCAATAATCCGACTCGCCCAGATGCGTAGCCACCTCGTCTTGTGACCAAGCCTTGTCAAAGTCTGGACAAATGATCCGGCCTAAAGCAACGATCCAGAAGACAATGAAAGCATTGGCTAACAAAATGAAGAAGCACAGAACAAGTTTCTCTCGCCAGGCCATCCGAACGTCCGGCCGCTTCATTCGTCCGACGTACTGCAGCAGGAAGGAGGGAATCCAGAACGTCAACGCCCACACGATACCAACCCAGACGCGTCGGCCAAAAGTTATCTCCTGCGTTTCAACGTGTTTGCCCTCTACCAAAGCAGGATCCAGGCCATTCATAAACTGGCCATCGCCGGTGTAGAAGATCTGGTCACGGTGGGTGTCGCCCTTAGATCCTAAACCGTAGTCACCATTGTTACGCATGGCGGTAGGGGCGACTGAGGGGGGGCCCAGAGGACTTGGGTGGAAAGTGAGTTGACTCTGGTTCCGCTGGCTGTTGAGGAGCTGATCACGGCTGCTGTTGATGGAGCGCTGATCGTGCATCATTGGGAAGAAGCCGCTACCGTTGTTTGAATAACCAGTCTCAAGCCCAGGAGTCACCAGCATATTATCCATGCCTCTGACGTTGTTCTGGGCAGGCTTCAAGTCTAGCATGCTTTCTGCTTCCCACCAAGCCGACTCCCTCATCCAGACGCGCTCCTTTCCGAGAACGACTTCGCCATTGCTCCAACCTCTTTCCAGAACCCAACTTTCTATGCCATCTCGACCCTCCCCGCAGCCTAGAGGGGCAAAGCGTTGAGTGAACTCGTCAAGGTCGTAATCCGCTGTAAAATCAAGATTCCTGTTGCGTCGGTTCGCCCATTCGGGCAGCCTCCAAGCCCGTAGCTGACGGGAAACGGTGCCGGCCGACCACGCCGAGGTTATTGAAGGTAAGGCCGCCAGGTTCGCCGGGCTTTCATCCGTTGGATGGAGGGACAAGTGATACCAGACACGACTAGCATTTAGCACGGCTGGAAGATCAAGTCGCGCATTCTGGCCTAGATTGATACCCTGACCAGGGACCGGGAAGAGAAGCTCCTTGAGGAAGCCGTCGTCCTCACCGGCGAAGCCAATCTTTTCCAATACCGCCTCTCTCTTCTCAAAGTCGTGCTGGCGGTCTCGGCTGGCTGGCCCGTTCATGACACCTAGGTCAGGGGCTACTTCACCAACGGCATTTTCCATTTCACGCAGCACTGAGCTTCCGGCTGGTACCACATCTACTCCATCCTCTCTCATCTCTGCATTGATCCCCATGCTATCATCGAAAATGCCTCGCATAGCAATGGCCTTGCCCAAAGCGGGTTCGGGAACCTCGATGACGGTGATTGAAACTGTGTCGCCGTTGTCTTCGTTGGAGGTCGGGGTTCGACGGCCCCGTCCATCGATGGATTCGTCGCCATCTCGGATACGCCCCATCTGTGCTGCAATCGCTTCGTTCGCCTTAGTGATGACCCAGTCGACGAGAGCCTCGTACAGCCCGCCAACAAGAGTAACTCGATCTTCAGTGGAACATTTCCGAGCAAGGACCTCGGGGTCGAGACCAAGTAACCCGCCGACATCTTCACAAATATCATCAAGGATATCTTCATCGATATCATAATCCAGTGTATTGCCGAGCTTTAGCAGCCCGGCGAGGGTCGAGATGAAGTTCCGGTGAGACGAGCCCTTGATACCAATTTCCTTTAGGGCAGACCGGAAGTCGTCGGCAGCTGCGGCATCGTCTGCAGTAGGGAGATACGAAGGCGGGTCATAGGTGTCAGACCTCGCTAACAATGAATAGTTCGCGGCTGGTTTGAGACCCAGAAATTCCCGCTCTGCCGGAGTCGAGACAGAGGTCAACAGGTAGTAGAAGACGTCAAAAGCACGATAACCGGGCTCGGCCGGGATCTTCAACAGGCCATTCTTAGTATCTATACCGCCCTGCGACAGGGCTAGGGTCGCAGCGGTCAGATTTCCAGCCAGGTTGAGGGTTAGAGTTACCCCAAGAGCTGATTGACGGGGCGTAGAAGGGTTGTAAGGCGTGACGCATCGAAGGAAAGGCTTTATGGCCTCTAGGGCAGTGAAAAGTGATGAAGGGATGGAGAGCGGCATAGAAGAGAGGAACGGTGAGAGGAGCGAGGGTGTTGACGCGTGCAGGGAACTACTGATCGTTAGCAGCGACGACTTGGTTGAAGTGAAGCTTCCATCACGTACCTGAGGATGATGCACCCATCTTCCGCACGACGGCGGGCATGTTCCCAAGCGCTTGCCGCCAAGGCAGTATCAATGGTTCCTCCCTGCCTTCCATCAGGCCCCGGTTGACTAGCCGTGAGCCATGTGTTGACAACTAAACTCGTTCCAGCATCGAGTTTGTAAGGTTGGGAGGATAGGTAGATGCCATGGATTCCATTCAGGAGGGTTGTCGTCGAGACTTGGGACGCTTGCTGTCCAGGGCCTCGAGGACCAGCTGCCGCATCGGAGACCGCCGAGAACATAGACATGCGAGATTGTGGGTTGGCCATGTCTGGGCAGCGGACTGGATCGTGATGCCCCAAGGGACAGTCACGACGCCTCAGAATTCAGAATCCGGATGGGATTACAGACCCCTCAGACGTTAACGGGCAACAACTTCTTGCTAGCTTAGTCCAACAATCCAGGTAGTCGACAACAAGCCAAGATAGAGTAGTCGGTAGAGTAGATTAACGGTGGTGAGCGCACCAGTTTTTAACGAATGTCTGTCTGGCCAGCCGTACGATAGAGGCTCAATAGGAGTCTCGGGTCGGACGGTTTCGGTGGGCACCTCGTTAGGTATAATAAACAAATGCAAATCACCAACGGATGAGAAGGATTATCATGAGGGATAGTAAGTATATTACGCCGCCAGAGCGAATGAGACGGTCAATTAGAATATTGGAGTAGGAATGAAAAGACGGCTACGGTCTCTTCGAGGATACATAGAAGTTGTTCAAGGTGGATAGCGGATATAATGAAAAAGAGGGAAGAGGAGGAACTTCTCGACGTTCCCCTATGATGAAAATGTAAAAGTGATCACCAATGCACCTCGCACTGTCTTCCTGGCTGGGGACCTGGCAGCCCCTGTGATGTTGGCCGCACCCGACGGCGGCAGTCCTGGAACACGGGCTAGCGTTAGTGCCAAGTCTCCGCAATCCTTTCCACGCTATTCCTAAAAGTGTCACTTGCATGAGCCACGGTATTAAGGCGCTTCTTAGGCATGGTCGAATAAAGTGCAATACCGGCGACTTGTAGTGTTTGTATTCCCTCGGAAGGGAGAGCAACAACGACTGGTGCAATCGACTGGTTGTCACTGCTGGGACGGCCGCAGCTCGTGTCCGAGGTAACGCATTTTATGATTCCTTTCAATCCAGTTGGATTTCACATGTTCCGAGAATCTAGTGTAGACCACCTACACGACTGCACTATTGTTTTTCTTCTGATAAACAGCCTCACCGATACCTGAATGACCCGATCGGAGATCTGTCCATGGTTTTAGATACAGGCATATCAGCCTGGAGAATCAACCGCTGATGAATTGGTAGGTATGATGCCAACTGACAACGAACAAGCTGTCCTTAGCCTGCCACCTGCACGTGCGTTTACATGAGGATACCATTTTACGTACTCCGTGCAATAATACATAATTGTATGTACATTGACGTTGAGTGTTGAAGGTAATACGAGGAGGCGAAACGGGGTATTCTTGGAAGATGAAGGAAAAGGATCGAGAGTGTTCCTCACCCTATTGGCAGTTTGTGGACAGGAAGGCTTAATTGTGGAGTTGGTAGTAAGGGGTGGCTGGACCCAACTCCCCTTACGGGATGGTGAAAGTTCTCGAACTCCGTCGTGCCACTTTTCTTCCCTTCTTCACTGCCACAATCGCGAACGAGGTGGCCGCAGATCTCACGTACCTAGCCATCAATACGAGAAAGAAAACGCCAACCGCCCCCTCCCAAACAAAGGGCAAAGCAAACAAACAAAATTTTCTTGTCGCAACAGGATACTTTTCGGCAAAGAAATCGGATTTCAGCCCAAGATACCTTACGTAGAGCCTGAATGGTAACGCTCTTCAGTGCTTAAAGCTTAAGCTGTTTCTACTTGCATTTGTCCACAAATAGTAGGTCCATAACTCCAAGTAACGTCGAGATGTCAATGAGGTCGAAGTTAAGAGGTTATGTCTATGTAAGACATTGCGAATAACGGTGGCTTACATATCGTAAATATTTGCGATCATTGTCCCACTATTTCCGGTTTGGAGGTAAATAGTCGAATCTTGGCAAAGCCTATCGAAAAACTACATTGCAAGTCTACCCACTATTGCAACGGGGTAACGGCTAAGAATTTACCACGAAAAAGAATCTTCAAAGCGGACATGGCGTATTTCACTTAAGCTTCAAGGTTAGGAAATTTGAAGTTAGAGACGGTAACCATTCAGGCTCTTACTTACGTTACATAATAAGGTTTAGTATACGGAGCATCTGCAACTTCGGGTACTCAAGTAACTGCTTCACAAGGTGACGGAA
Source organism: Monosporascus ibericus (assembly GCA_004154915.1). Classification (NCBI taxonomy): domain Eukaryota; kingdom Fungi; phylum Ascomycota; class Sordariomycetes; order Xylariales; genus Monosporascus; species Monosporascus ibericus. The sequence continues at coordinate 108,717 of QJNU01000098.1, read as the reverse complement.
TGCACCGGTCGGGTTGTCCCATGCGACGACTATTTATAGATCGCTTTTCGAAGAGTTGCCGCTCTCCACCATGATTCGCGTCGACTCCAGGCCAACCCCGAAATCAACAGATCGGAAGCAACTGTAGCGTCAGCAGCCATGGGGCCCATGTCGTAAAGGACTGTTTCGCAGTATCAAGGACGGGGAATCACTTAAGAAGCAAAAGATATGGCACACGCAGACAGAGATAGACCACCCGAGTTCTTGGATCAGCCGGATCAGAGTCGTGGATGTCTATGAGATCCTGAGCGGCCACGGTCATTTTCACAATTTCTCCTTCGTACAGGTGCACGTGTGGGTTTGTTTAAGGGGCTTAATGCTCTAGTGCACGTACCCAGGTACTCCCTTACCGACGGTACTACACGTATATACGTACAAATAACATCACGAGAGTCGCCAACAAGTCTGTGAAGGAAAGCCGTTCCAGAGAATTTCAATTCTAACGATACGATAAAAAGACTTGCTTCAACTGGCGCCCACTACTTGTCAGTACTTGGGACAATAATGTGGTACTCCCACCACCAGTGGTGAGAAATCCTTTGTATGTACGAGCCTGACATTATTACGGAGAATAGAAACACGCGATATGTATCTAGTACCTAATGAGATCAAAACACAGACATGTACCCAAGTCACAACCGTGCATCGGAGTGTACTGTGCGTGTCGTACTGTGGTTCGTCTTCGGGCTAGCGTTCAAGCGTTACAAAGGTAGTAAGGGGCCGCTATGGCCCTGCCGGCGCGGCCCTACCAGCTTGCAGGCTCGTGTAAATGGCAAATGGCCCTCCTTGGCACGAACCCGAGAGGTCAAGATTCGCCTACGTAGTGCGCTCCAGACCTGTCTTCTGTGGCTAGCCATACAAAAATAACGTCCGGGCAAGAGCCAATGTCCCTTTTCCCCTGCTACAACATCTGGTTGGAAAAGGTTAAGGATCTCTACAACATTGAGAATAGCGGCTTTCTCGATAGTTCTGCTTCCCTCTTTCCCTTCGCTTACTACGTTCGTTAATTTATTCACCTTACGCATGCACTCGCTCGGATGCTCCAACCGCTGCCGACCTCGTTAAATGTAAATCCATTTGCTCGTCCTTAAGTGAGAGAAGAAACACAGGAGAATTCCGTCATCGCGGAAGTAGAACTCGTCCCCTTTTCGGCTTCGTCCATACCGCTTCATACCAAAGTCTTTTAATACTTCCTCGGGCGTCACGTCAGTTTTGATAGTCATATCGGGAAACCTTCGCCTGTAGGATAGGGCTTAAGAGTCTCCCTCACGGGCTGTTAATCCAACATGGCTCTGAATCTCCCCTCGATGGGCGGGAACGGCGGAGCTCATACTCAGCCATCGTTGCCATCGTTGCCTGCACACCTTCAGTCAGATACACACCTGACGGCACACCTGGCAAGCCGTTTCCATGTCTCCATACCTACCGCCCGGTTGTCGTCACATGCTCTCATATCTCTGAACACGTACACGTCGTCTACTAAAGGTCTAGATGGAGGCAAGGAAGGTAGCGCCATGGCTGGCGCCGAGGACATGGCCGACCGAGCATTAATTCGACTGGGACATCGCTCAGAGAACCAGGCAATCCTGTTTCTGTACGTCGAGATTGAGTTCCAAAACAATGTTCGTTGCAGTATGACTGACATGAATTCCTCAGGGGTGAATCCGGCTCGGGGAAGACAACCATTCGTTCCCATCTGCTAACTGCGCTTCTCAACAAATCCTCTACACCGTTGTCGAACAAAGTCTCTCTTGGTGCTTATGTCTTCGACACGCTTACGACGACCAAGACCGCCACGACGCCTACAGCGTCTAAGGCTGGTCTATTCTATGAGCTTCAATACGACACCGCATCAACCACCAATCCCCTCTTGATTGGAGGAAAGCTACTAGACCACCGTTTAGAGCGCAGTAGGATAACAAATATCCCTACCGGAGAGCGTAACTTCCACGTCCTCTACTACCTTCTCGCGGGCACGAGCGCTGCTGAGAAGGCACATCTCGGGATTGATACGCCACGGGACGCCGCAGGGCAGAAACGGTGGAAGTATTTGGGACATCCAACGCAACTCAAGGTTGGAATCAATGACGCCGAGGGCTTCCAGCTATTCAAGACGGCGCTCCGAAAGCTCGAATTTGCCAGGGGTGAAATCGCCGAGATCTGCCAGATCCTAGCTTGTATCCTCCACATCGGGCAGCTTGAGTTCGAGACCTCCGCTAATACCACTGCCACTGGTGATGACAGCGGAGGCTTCTCTCACGAAGGCGCACAGACAGTCACCGCCGTGCGTAACAAGGATGTGCTGGGAATTATTGCTGCTTTCCTTGGCGTGGGCGCGCAGGATCTCCAGACTACGATGGGTTACAAGACGAAAATGATCCACCGCGAAAGGGTAACAGTCATGCTAGATCCCCAGGGGGCACGTGCCAATGCCGACGAATTGGCGAGGACTTTATACTCCCTGCTCGTCGCCTACGTGATCGAGGCTATCAACCAAAAGATTTGCGCCGCTGAAGAAGCGATTTCTAACACTGTTAACATCATCGATTTCCCGGGCTTCTCGGAACAATCCTCGACTGGTTCTGCTCTTGACCAGCTCCTCAACAATGCCGCCGTTGAGTCACTGTACAACCTGACCCTACAGACGTTCTTTGACCGAAGGGCGGATATGTTGGAGACGGAAGAAGTATCCGTTCCTGCCACCAGTTACTTCGACAATTCCGATGCCGTCAAGGGTCTGCTCAAGCCTGGAAACGGCTTGCTTAGCATTTTGGACGATCAAACACGACGCCACAGGACTGACATGCAGCTTCTAGAGAGCTTGAGGAAGAGGTTCGAAGGCAGAAATCCGGCCCTCACTGTTGGGTCAGCAACAGCCAGGCTTCCGGGGAGCAACTTCCTCTCAGAAAATACCGCGGCCAAGTTCACTGTGAAGCACTTCGCGGGCGAGGTCGAGTACCCTATCAAGGGCCTTGTTGAGGAAAACGGTGAAGTCATTTCCGGCGATCTAATGAACATGATCAAGTCCAGCAAGAGCGAGTTCGTCGCGCGACTTTTCGGCCAGGAGGCGCTTAAAACCGTCATGCACCCACAAGAGAGAACGACAGTAATGCAGGCGTCCGTTAGTTCGAAACCCATGCGGGCGCCTAGCGTAGTGTCAAGGAAGACGACACGCACCATGAGAACTCGGGTGCCTCGTCGGCAAGATTCCGCCGATGACTTTGGTAGCGAGACCGGAGACTTCTCTGCACAAAGCAAGGGAAGAGACGACAATAAAAAGACAAATAGTCGCACTTCGGAACAAGGCGCATCCGGTCAATTCCTGTCCGCCCTTGAGAATGTCAAAAATGCAATTGTCGCGTCGAACACAAATACATACTTCGTTTTCTGTCTCAAGCCCAATGACAGACGAATTGCGAATCAGTTCGACAGCAAATGCGTCCGTACGCAGGTGCAAACATTTGGCATTGCCGAGATAAGCCAGCGGCTGAGATCAGCTGATTTCAGTCTCTTCCTGCCTTTTGGCGAGTTTCTGGGCCTTGCTGAATCCGACAGTCTCTTGGTGGGCAGTGAGCGAGAGAAAGTCGAGGCCGTTGTGCAAGAGAAGCAGTGGCCGGGCAACGAAGCGCGAGTCGGATCAACCGGTATTTTCCTCAGCGAGCGCTGCTGGATGGAAATCACGCAGCTCGCCGACGGTGTGTCCGCTTCAGGGCGGTTCCCTTCGGAAGCCGGCGACGGCCCGACGCCCTCCCCTCTTGAGGTACCATTTGGGGCCTCGAAGGAGCGCCTCTTGTCGGTCGGCAACACTCCGCAGTACACCGACAAGCCTCGGGGAGGCTACTTTGGGGATGGAGACGTCGATACTCGTTCCGAGGCTGGCGTTTCCGCCTTCGGGGGCGGGGACATGTTCAGGAACCTTGACACACGGGAGCAGATGGCTGAGCGAGGGAATGAGAAGTCGCTCGTCGAGGTGGAGGAATACAAGGACAGTCCAAGCCGTAAACGCTGGGTCTTCATGGTCTATCTCTTGACCTGGTTCATCCCCGACTTCCTGATCCGTTGGTGTGGCATGCCTCGAAAGGACGTGCGTATGGCTTGGCGAGAGAAGCTGGCAATCAACATGATCATCTGGCTCAGCTGCTTGGTTGCTGCCTTCTTCATTGTTGTATTCCCCATGCTCATCTGTCCCAGACAGTATGTCTATAGCCCTGCCGAACTGACAGGGTACAACGGGGAGGATGGAAACCCAGCTTATGTTTCTATCCGCGGCCAAGTCTTCGACCTGACCGAGTATGCACCGCGTCACTATCCGCCTTACTTGCAGGAGCAGCAACTTTTGCAATACGGCGGACTCGACATCACTGGTCTTTTCCCCGTCCAGGTATCCGCTCTCTGTCAAGGTGTCAACGGCCAGGTTCATCCCGCCGTAACGTTGGATTATAAATCGACTAACATTAGCGGCTCGCCGAACGTCATCAATAGTCAGGATCTGAACGCCAAGTATCATGACTTCCGCTACTGGACTGGTGATTTTCGCCCCGACTGGTTCTATGAAAAGATCGTTCTACTCAAATCTCAATACAAGAAAGGCAATATCGGATACTCGGCCGAATACGTTAGTTCTCTTGCCGAGGACGGGGAAGCAGTTGCGATATTGAATAACCGTATCTACGACTTGACGAGGTACATGCGCGGCGGTCGTCACCTGGAGGTCCCGGAGGGCGAAGATCCACCTACTGAGCAAGGCCTCACTGATTTCCTAGACGATCTCGTCGTCGAGCTTTTCCGGCAAAGATCCGGGACTGACTTGACCGCGTTATGGGATTCTCTTGCCCTCAGCCCAGACGTGCGCCGGCGCCAGCAACTGTGCCTAGACAACCTCTTCTATGTTGGTGACCTAGACACTCGGAATTCCCCACGATGCCAATTTGCCAGCTACCTAATCTTAATTGTTTCCATCATTCTTTGCTCGGTTATTGGCTTCAAATTCTTGGCTGCTCTCCAGTTCGGAGGGAAGAACATGCCCGAGAACTTGGACAAGTTTGTTATGTGTCAGATCCCGGCCTATACCGAAGACGAGGAGTCTCTCCGTCGTGCGATCGATTCGGCCGCACGCATGCGATATGACGATAAGCGCAAACTACTCGTAATTATCTGCGACGGCATGATCATCGGCCAAGGTAACGACAGACCAACACCACGCATCGTTCTCGATATCCTCGGTGTCTCTGAAACTGTTGATCCTGAGCCTCTAAGCTTCGAGTCACTTGGTGAGGGTCTGAAGCAGCACAACATGGGCAAGGTCTATTCCGGGCTGTACGAGGTCCAAGGCCACATTGTGCCCTTCTTGGTCGTCGTCAAGGTTGGCAAGCCTTCCGAAGTATCGCGCCCCGGCAACCGTGGCAAGCGAGACTCCCAGATGGTCATGATGCGTTTCCTCAACCGCGTGCACTACAACCTGGCCATGAGCCCGCTCGAACTGGAAATGTACCATCAAATCCGAAATATCATCGGCGTGAACCCGACGTTCTACGAGTTCATGATGCAGATCGATGCAGACACAGTTGTGGCCGCAGACTCGGCCACGCGCATGGTAGCCAGCTTCTTACACGACACACGAGTGATTGCTGTCTGCGGTGAGACAGCCCTTACGAACGCAAAGGGCTCGTTTATTACGATGATACAAGTTTACGAATACTACATCTCGCACAACCTTACCAAAGCGTTCGAAAGCTTGTTCGGCAGTGTCACTTGTTTGCCGGGTTGCTTCAGTATGTACCGCATTCGTGCCGCCGAGACTGGGAAGCCTCTTTTCGTCAGCCGCGAAGTGGTTGAAGCCTATGCGGCAATACGTGTTGATACTCTTCATATGAAGAATCTCCTTCACTTGGGTGAAGACCGTTACCTGACGACCCTGCTTCTTAAGCATCATAGCAAGTATAAGACCAAGTACATCTTCACCGCTCACGCCTGGACGATCGCACCGGATTCATGGGCCGTGTTCATGTCGCAACGTCGCCGCTGGATCAACTCAACTGTGCACAACCTGATGGAGCTTATTGGCACGGGAGGGCTCTGTGGCTTCTGCTGTTTCAGCATGCGCTTCATCGTGTTCCTCGACCTGCTATCAACTGTTGTCCAGCCCATCGTAATCGCCTATATCATCTATCTGATCGTGCTCATCTCAACGAACAGCAGCGTGATCCCCATAACTGCCTTCGTTATGCTGGGTGTCATCTACGGTCTACAGGCCCTCATCTTCATTCTGCGCCGCAAGTGGGAAATGATCGGCTGGATGATCCTATACGTAATAGCGGTTCCTGTCTTCTCGTTCGCCTTGCCCCTGTATGCATTCTGGCACATGGATGACTTCAACTGGGGTAACACGCGTGTCATTGCGGGCGAGAGTGGAAAGAAGATCGTTGTCACGGACGAAGGAAAGTTTGACCCCGCCTCAATCCCGCGTAAGAAGTGGGAGGAGTACCAAGCCGAGCTCTGGGAAGCGCAGACGGTACGCGACGATGCTCGGTCCGAGATTAGCGGCTACAGTTACGCAACCAAGCCAGGTGTGAATGCGGGCGACTACTACACGCCTTCGCGGGCGGGATCGACAGTCGGCGTCGTTCCGCCGTATAGCCTTGGCAATAACGGCCCCATGAGCCGCATGTCGCTCGCGCCGAGCGACATGCCGCTTAATCGCATGAGTCAATTTGGCGGCTCACAGTTCTTGGGCACCCAGCAAGAACTAGAGATGACAAACCTCTCAGGCCTTCCTAGCGATGACGCCTTGCTGGCAGAGATCCGGGAGATTCTACGCACAGCAGACTTGATGACTGTCACGAAGAAGGGCATCAAACAGGAGTTAGAAAGGCGGTTTGGCGTTTCTCTCGATGCTAAGCGGGCGTACATCAACAGTGGTATGTATTCATTCTATCCCGCGGCCACCCTCATGACTATCGGTACATAATACTAACGAGAAGTATAGCTACCGAAGCGTTGCTGTCTGGTCAGCTGTAAATCGGATCATCTGATCCTATCGTCCGTCGTATCTGATTGGTCATGTTTCAACATTATACCTATATAATCAAGCAATATCTAGCATGCGGCAGGAAGAAGCAAATCTTTGACTTGAACACAGACACTTGCATAATAATAGGTATCCGTGGAGCGTATTGCTTTGTGCCTAATTGGTCTGTAGAGCGAAAGATGGGGGGCGGCTTCGGGACACTGGCTTTTGGGCGTTGCGACGGGTTCTCTCAAGCTAAATTTGCAATCAAATAGTTATACTTGTTGCTCATCTACTTCGCCCTGCATGAGCATCGCAGACGATTAAGCCGCTAGGCGGTGATCCTGATGCCGGCGCCGCGTAAGACGCCTGGGAGCATCCCCGAGATGAGTCAGACCTCGTCCGGTCTCTTGACCTTGTAGCCTCCATACCGTATGCCATTGCCACCCGCGGTCCGCGGTCCGAGATGTAGATTCTCCTCCGCCTTCTGCAGTCAGCTATCTCAACTAGAGATGCATTCTTCTCATAGAGCAAGCACAATGTGACCAGGAGGATCGGTGCGGTATGCCCGCGACCGGTCGACCTCCCGAGTCCGGCAAAACCTTAAGACGCTTGACAGTCAAAAGCTTGTCGCACTGCCTCTTCGAGGGATGGTCTCCCCTACGGCGAGCGGGCTTCAAATAACAAGCCATGGTGGTCGGTGCCTCCGCTTCCGCCATCCCAGAGGTTCTTTTCTCTAGAGCTGGATCAGGAAACTCTGGATTTCGCCTGCACCGTCGGCTACCGACCTACCCAAAACACATCCGGACGCTACCGCTGCGGCGGGGCTGCGAAGAAGTCGGTCTATCTAGTCTTCGCGCGCACGCCAGGGGACGACGCCTCGGTCGCTTGATCTACCTACCTAGTGTAGGAGTCGAGGGCAAGCCGGTGGCGTCTGATCAGACTCGAATGCATGCACAACCAAACCACCCTGTGGCGGGGATGTTATCTCGCCGGAAATTACTTGGGTTTCACGACCCGGGATCGTATCGATCTCGGAGCAGATGCAACGTATAGCAAGCAGCACGGATCAGCCGATCCTTTTTTTTTTTTTTTTTTTTGGGGGGGGGGGGGGGGGGGGGGGGTGAGGGAGGGAAAAGGGGGAGAACAGATGCGGATTCACACCTTGAGATGGGGGGCATACACGTCGAGATCGAAGTGTTGGAGAGTCAACCCCCCACCCCCCCAAGGAGTCGTGAATCCCCCGTCGACGGCGTTAAGTGGTTGACTTGGCATATCAACCCAACCATCCTCGCTGCCGGATTCATCTGTAGACTCGTAATACAGTCTCGAGGCGTAATAAATAAACTCAATAGACTTAGCTGGCGCCCAAGGGGGGCAAGAACATCCGACAGCAGCTAGGAACAAATACGACGAGACTCCGTGGTGCTCAATGACGCCTCCCTCCTATTTGGAAAACGCGAACCTAGTATAGATCGGTAGGGGTCCAGGGGATCGAGGAAAGTCGGAAGATGACTTTTAGCGCAGTGTCAAGCGTCCATAAACCTTTCGAAATGATAGCCCCCCGATCTTCGGAAGGGTAAGTAGTTTAGTAGTCCATTGCCGGAGCAGACCTACGGGGGCCGAGAAGCACGGAGCCGGACTGAAGGATAAAGGGGAGAGACCGTTCAACTCTCCCTTCCGAGTTTCCCTCGACGGTACATGCCCGGTGTTACCTCCCTATCAGCAGGTACCTACCTAGGTAGGCATCTGCAGACTTTCATGGTATGACCATGGTAGGACGCACACGCTGGTTGATCCCCCTCTTTCTTAGGGATGGTTCAGAAGTCTGTTATTTATGCTCTCTCCGCTCTGAAGTACAAAGGATAAGGCGATCATGATAAGTATCCTAAGAGGGACTATATAGACATGCTTTAATAGCAAAGCCTAGTTTCGAAACGACTCGTTGCCCGGAAGTGATGCGCATCCCCTGACTCCAACGTTGAAGCCCCGTGAAAACTGGCGGAGTGCTGTGTGTGTTCTGCTTACCTTTGGTGCATCCATATATGCTGGGTGGTGAATTACCGGCAGGGAAGCTTCATTACCTCCGTATGTATGTCATAGAGCACGGCGACATATATACAGCGACCGCTGCTCCTGGGACCTCAACTAGAAAAGCAAAACACCTCGCTTTGTTATACCTCAATATCACACTATGCTAGGGGAAGATGTGTTCTTCCTAGTCTTTTATACTATGCCGTATATACCTGCGCGCGGTCTACAATCTAGCGCCCCTGGACAACAGATGCCCAATCCCGGCGGAGATTACTGAATTTTGCCTACGCCTTTCAGCCTCAGGTACACATCCGTACCCCAGCCGTACAGACTCTGCAGCGCAATGCCGCCGCCGAAGTACTCGGCATATGCCCGGCTGAGCGGCAGCCCGTAACCCAGCCCCGCGATGGAGCTGCCGCCCCCGCTCGCGGAGGATATGATGCCCAGCGCATCCTGACTGCTGCCGTCGCTCGGGAAGTCGTCCTCCTCGTTAAACGTCGTGAAGCTGTAGCTCCAGATATTCGGTAGTACCTCTGGCGCAATGCCCCCACCTCGGTCCCGGATGCGGATCGTCACGCCCGGCGCATTATCGTCGAGCGGCTTGATGGCGTCGCTCTTGAAGGCACCTTTGTCCTCGGCTGGAGGATCCAGCGTCACCCTCGGTGGTCCAGCGTCGGGTGGCTCCGGTGCGATGGTGATGACAATGGGCTCGCGGGTCTGGCGGTTTTCTATGGTCGCGCGGAAGGCGTTTTTGAGCAACTCGGTAGCTATATACTCGAGGTGCATAGGCACGAAAGCGAAGGTGGTTTCGGGTTCGCCATCAATGGTCCAATGCGGCCGCACGCCGTACTTAAGCTCACAGATGTCGGCCACGAATCCTGCGCACGAGTCGACAATGGCAGCCGGGGAGAGAGCCGTATCTATGACGCCGATGTAGGTCGGATGTTCCGGGCAAGGCGTAGGGCTAGCAGATGGGTCGAAGTGCGGTGCGCTGCTATAGTGTAGAGCTATGTGTTGCTCCGCTATGAGGCGCGTACCGATGCGTGTTCGCAGATGCGTGTCCAAGAACTTGGTAACTTCCGGGGGCGAGATATACCGTCGACACTCCAAGAACCCTTTCTGTTTATGTGTTAGGAATCCATACCTGCACAGGAAGCGCGGAGATGCCGAGGCACCCAGAGCGCGCGGAGGGATGTCACGTACAGCTAGGATAGGAATCGTCTGGTCATGAGTGGCTACCAGTTCGGCAAGGACACTCGTGAAGCGTATTTCTGCATCGAGGTTCGATATAGTACGGTGCTGCCACGGGAGAAGAGTAGAAAGCGAGTGCAGGTAGTTGTTGTAGATCTTGTTGATGTTCGGATTCGAAACTACGATGAAAGGAAGGTTCCGGAGCGCTTGAATCCGTTTGGCTAAGCGGATTGGGAGGAGCGAGAGGGTGAAGTTGGCCGACGAGTACAACGCCTCTGTTGAGAGGGGCGGGCGGCCGTGTCTATTGAGAGTAAGCAGATCAGGGTCAGCCAATGATTATTGATATGAGGCTTACTTGACTAAATCAGCAAGGCTCAGAGAGTGCTGGGGCTTGGAGGCGAGCTTTGCGATCTCATCATCGGTGACTACGGCCGTGCCCGGCGGATGGGGCCGCTTGTGAGCAGACTTGTGGTGGTCTGGAGCATGTGATTGTGATGAAGATAAGAACCTGGTGGGAGGAGGGAATACTCTCTTGTTGGTTAAGGCATTGGGCGTAGTGAAGCACCGCAATGGCCTGCGTTTGGCATTCATGGCGGCATGATGGTGGTGAATATGGGTGTATATTCGGCGGTGAGGAATCGAGTACAAAGTACTACAAGTACCTAGTCATGTAGGTGAAGGCTTAGGTATGATGTTAATAAGTTGGCGTTATAACTCATAGCGGGATGTACGTCGAAGGTCTATCTCATTAGGTAAGTATAAGCACTCATCCACTATTATCAAAGCTTATCCCAATCAAGATTGAAGGCCGTGGATATGGAGTCTACATTTCTTATTGCGTCAACGGCCGAACCTAACCGATCGACATACTATGTAGATCACGAGTTGCTCAGAAGGATAGATATATTCCCTCGCCCTCAAATAGATGGAAGATTGTGGGGTTTATGCCTGGCTCGTAGATAACTCTTATTTATGTATCATGTTCATGCCGCAAAAGACCTTTTGAAATGGAACTCATAGAAATAAAACGGCTACGTAGCAGGTGCCTAGGTACGTAGACCTAGAAAGTGGTACGAGTCCCTATCACCCCGCCATACCCCCACCATCGACATCAATCAACATCAATTGAGTCCAGTGACCTGCTACTACCCAGATTTGTCGACCTCGAAACAAAGCGCTTCGAGGCCATACGCAACTATGAATCGTATATCCTCATTTATTGGATCTTCATCTCCTGGTCCTGCTCGACAGCTTTTACATGTTCGTGGGACTCCAGGGTAGTGACCGCATCCTTGGGAAATTCAACGCTACGAAGGGATGATATCAGTAACGGAATCTCCGCTAAATCTCAGTCTCTACTGAACGCTTGACAACCTACGAGAAGCCCTTGATGAGGTTGTACTCGTGGCGGATGGTGCCGCCCTGCTCCTTAGCATGCTCCTTTGCAGCGGCCACTTGTTCGGGGGTGGCATCCTCCTTGCAGGTAACCTATAGAAATTGATCCCTTAGCTGCGCATCCTAGGGACACGGCCTCGTCGATGGGACCATACTTACAATGTAGGTAGGCATCCTGACGGGGAGCGAAGTATGAAATGGGAGTTTAGATAGTCTCTTGGGGTCGCTGAGGAAGCGTTGGGACACTTGTGTGGGTAGTACGAGGCGTTGTTGTAGAAGAACACGTTTATTTGTTTGGCAGATGGATAAGCTGAGGGGATTCATGCGAATTTAAAGACGTCAAGGCGGCTTCAGTCAGCAGTGTAACGCGCGTATATAATAGGTTAAGCGCTGCTGCATACGTGCCATGTAAAAGGTAGCAAGCATATAGGAATCATAGGATACTATGGGAGGCCCTTTGGGCCTTTGTCGACGGGATGACGTAAGGTTTGATATAGTCCCAGTACGTAGCTCGCCATGTTTCTGCCTACACGGGTCTGGACCTTTGCAACACTTATTATTACGATAGGGCCAGACATGTGTGCCCAACTTTCTTGTGCGAACAATGTATCTAGTAATACCCAATGGACCCATCTTGTCATGAGAGCACACCTCCGTACGAAACAATAATAGTTGTCCCTGACCCATAGACGGCTAAATACATATACAAGACCTATACGGACTTAGAGGTATGTACATGGAACGCTAATATGAGCCTGCTGAATAATATGTGCTTTGTTACGATTCGGTAGCAGTTATCACGCCCGGCAAGCGCCGTATACCTTGGTGTATGGGTATCATGCGTTGCCATGGATATCTACAGTATGCCAAGTGGCAGCATCGCCAATCAGGACCTTAAACCTACCTAGCTAGTGCGTCAAAGTTGAGACCCAAGCTGAGTGGCCGGAGTCTGGGACTCGGGACAAAGAATAGCACACCCTATTTGTATCTTCGGTAGTCCCACCATCCCGCATCAATATCTAATCGATAACATGATAAGGCAGATAAGCAGACAATCCCGAAACTTTTTTGGTCCCATAGAGCGTTCGTTCGATGTTGCCATCAACGCTGCGCGACCCAATACTTTGTAATCGGGAGTGCTTGCGCTGACACGGCGCATTCTCGCCAACATGGAGGACCAAGTCCATAAGCCTCATCGCAAATCTAAGGAGAAAAAGAAACATACCGGAGGTACTTATTTACCCTCTTCCTACACTGACTGACCTGCATTTTGGTTATGGCTGACAGAATGCGCAGCTCACAACCCCAAGGCTTTCGCCTTCTCAAACCCTGGCAAGCTCCAAAGGGCTGCTGCTAGATCCCATGATGTCAAGGAGAAACGACTTCATGTTCCGCTTGCCGACAGACTCCCCGATGAACCTCCACCACGACTTGTAGCCCTCGTCGGCCCGCCCGGTGTCGGAAAGACTACGCTCTTGAAGTCGCTCGTCCGTCGATATGCGAAGGAGACAATCAGCGAGCCTCAAGGCCCCATTACCGTTGTTACCTCGAAGAAGCAGCGGCTCACTTTTGTCGAATGTCCTAATGAGCTCGAGGCTATGGTCGACATTGCGAAGGTCGCTGATATCGTTCTTCTTATGATAGATGGCAACTTTGGTTTCGAGATGGAGACTATGGAATTCCTCAACATCCTAGCCGCTACCGGAATGCCGGGCAATGTCTTCGGTATATTAACTCATCTGGATCTGTTTCGAAAACCGCAGACGTTAAAGGATGCCAAGAAGAGGTTAAAACATAGATTATGGACTGAGCTGTACCAAGGCGCACATCTGTTCTACCTGTCCGGTGTCATGAACGGCCGCTATCCGGATAGGGAAGTTCATAATTTGTCGCGCTTCCTGTCTGTTATGAAGAACCCTCGGCCCCTCATCTGGAGGAACTCCCATCCGTACGCAATCATCGACAGCTTCCGAGACATCACACATCCCACAAAGATTGAAGAGGATGAAAACTGCGATCGCACGGTTGCTCTGTCCGGCTATTTGCGAGGAACTAGTTTTTCCGCCCAGGGACAGCGCGTGCATATCCCCGGCCTAGGCGATTATACAGTCCGGGATATAGAGGCTCTTCCAGATCCTTGCCCGACTCCTGCGATGGAGAAAGCGAGCGGTAAGCCCGCGAGAAGGAGACTTGACGAGAAGGAGAAACGGCTGTACGCTCCTATGGCGGATAGGAGTGGCCTGAAGATTGACGGCGACCAGATCTGGATCACCCGGGAAAAGGGATTCAATTTTGACAAAGACACAGAAAACGTGGAGCGCGGCGAGGGTGAAGAGCTTATCATCGGCCTCCAAGCCGAACGACGCCTGCTAGGACAAACAGAGGACGGAGTGCAGCTTTTCCGCGGGGCCGAAAAGGTGAAACAAATTCCAGAAGAGCAGGACTCCGGACGGAAGCAACCGCGCACTGCCAGATTTGCTGAAAGGGACGAAGGCGATGACGAGGATATTCCCGAGGACGAAGGCTTCGTCAGCGGGGAAGACGAGCCCGGCTCTGACGAAGAAGCAGAGTTCGATGAAGGGAGGTTAGGAAAGGTATTTCGCAAGGAGAAAGCTCAGGACGGCCAAGAGGACGATGTCGCATTTGCCGATAGTGACTCAGATCTGGGCTCGTTATCAGGTGACGACGTTGAAGGCGACTCTGAGGATGACTACGATGATGAAGAAGAGGCGGCTTTGCGGTGGAAAGACGACCTGGCAGGCAAAGCACGACAGCTCCATGGAGGTCGACCATCATATAGGACCGCCGATCTCGCGCGCCTCATGTATGACAACTCTCTGACCGCCGATGAGGTTCTCCAGAGATGGAAGGGCGAAATCGAGGCAGATGAGGAGGAAGAGAACATTGAAGCATCCGAAGACGAAGACTTTTTCAAGAAGTCGAAACAAGAGAACGACGGTATGGCGTCGGAAGACCGGTTAATACCTGTTTACGACTACGGGGATCTAGCTGCTAAGTGGTCATCGACTGAAAATATCGAGATGCTCCGGCAGCGCTTCACGACAGCGAGCTCGAATGGGAGAAATGGCGATGCCGATGGATTTGGTGACGACAACGATGACGAAGATGAAGATGGCGATGACTACGGCGAGGATGATGAGGGAGACGGTGAATTTGAGGATCTTGAAACCAGAGAACAACACAATACAGAACCAGAGCCAGCAGAAAGCTTAGAAGCAGAGCGGGAGAAGAACGCTCGAAGGAAAGAAGAGCTTAAACTTAGGTTCGAGGAGGAGGATCGCGAGGGCCTGTTTAATGACAAGGCCGCCGCTAAACGAGAAGGGAGGGATGGCCAGGAGTTTGGCGAAGATGAATGGTATGATGCCCAAAAGAGTCTACTTCAAAGGCAGCTGGACATCAACAACGCCGAGCTCGAGGCACTTGACGAGCGCCAAAGAGTTGCGATTGAGGGATTCAAGGCCGGCAAATACGCCAAGTTCGTCCTCGACGGAATACCCGCGGAGTTTGTCAAAAACTTCCAGGCCCGGATGCCGATTATCATCGGTGGACTTTCTGCGTTGGAAGATCGATTCGGCTTCGTCCAAGTCCGCGTCAAAAGACATAGGTGGCATAAGAAAATTTTGAAAACCAACGACCCATTAATCTTCTCCCTCGGCTGGAGAAGGTTCCAGAGCCTCCCAATTTACAGTAAGTCAAGCTACCAAAGGACAGCCGCGGCCGTATAACGACGCGTGGCCGGGACGCAACTAACTGAGTATAGGTATATCCGACTCGAGAACGAGGAACAGAATGCTCAAATACACTCCCGAGCATATGCACTGCTTTGGGTAAGCATGCCGGAGCGCTTTCTTTGATAGCTTATTGCTCACAAACCACTATAGCACAATATATGGCCCGCTAATTGCGCCCAATACCGGATTCTGCTGTTTCCAGTCCTTCTCGTCTGCGAACCCCGGTTTCCGCATAGCTGCTACTGGCACTGTCTTATCCGTCGACGAATCTACGGAGATTGTGAAGAAGCTGAAGCTCACGGGCGCACCCTACAAGGTCTTCAAGAACACTGCATTCATCAAAGGCATGTTCAACAGCTCTCTCGAGATCGCTAAGTTTGAAGGTGCCGCGATCAAGACCGTATCCGGAATTCGGTAGGTTCTTGTTGCATTTGGGGCTACGTGCAACCGCTAACTCTTCGCTAGGGGACAGATCAAGCGGGCTCTGTCAAAGCCTGAGGGTCACTTCCGAGCTACGTTTGAGGATAAGATACTGATGAGCGACCTGGTCTTCCTTCGTGCTTGGTGAGTTCGCCTTTTGAGACGGGTCTTGAAGCTCCTATATATTCCCCAAGCTATCTGGCGGAAGCAGTTGCTAACCTGAGATATCGTAGGTATCCTATCAAGCCTCATCGTTTCTATAATCCTTGCACTAACCTTCTGGGCGGGTGGCTGCCGATGCGACTCACTGGAGAGGTACGCCACGCGGAAGGGATAGCAGCGCCGCAAGATCCCAACAGCCGGTACCGGCTCATCGAGCGGTCGACGCGGCACTTCAACCCGCTCAAGGTCCCGCGCGCCCTCGCAGCGCAGCTGCCCTTCAAGTCGCAGATCGTGCAGACGAAGCCCCAGACGCACAAGACCTACATGCAGAAGCGGGCGGTGGTGCTCGGGGGCGAGGAGAAGAAGGCGCGAGCGCTCATGCAGAAGCTCACAACGATCCGCAAGGACACGGTGGCCAAGCGCCGGGCCAAGAAGGAGGAGAAGCGGGCCGAGTTTCGCCGAAAGATGGAGAAGATGGGCGAGAAGAAGGAGGCCCGCGAGAAGAAGGAGAAGCAGGAATACTGGAGGAAGGAGGGCAGGAAGCGCAAGGGCGAGGACGCGGATGGCGGTGGCGGAGGGGGCAAGCGGAGGAGGTAGATGGCTGGATGGGTGTTAAGTCTATATCCGGAGAAGCTGAGATGGTCCAGTTATCTTTGAATACATGTGTGCGGCTCATTTAGTGGCAATAATTCTTGAATCTCGATGTCTCTCGATGGTATCGGAACTACACCGCCACGGTGGTGTCATGTAGTTAAAGAGAAAGCATTTGGCGGGAAAGCCTGAGTTCCGCGACTGCAAGGGGGTGTCAACGACGTAGCTCTTGCTTACCGTGAGGAGCAAGCCAAATATTCAGCTGGATCGACACTAATTTAGTCAGCCTCGCGACCGAACGGTATAACCTCCTACCCTTTAACCCCCAGTCTCGCGAGCCTCACGACTCAGCCGGCCCTCCTGTGACACCCGGGCGTCTCTCGACATACGTATTAGCTGGGACAGCAAGTGCTTCCTCACATATTTCTGTTCCTTGCGTAATACACGGCTGAATGCTAGCTACATAGGCGAATAGCTAGATGTTTGTCCGACCCCGTGCCAACACATGGAAATTGACAATCCACCACCAACCAAGAAGTCCGGCTTCCCCAGCCGCACTCACGCAGCTGGCGCTCTTCCTTGGGTGCCTTTCCCTAGTCAGCAAACAGGTCGATTTGGCGGTGTATGTTAGGTAGCGGGCCGCGGATATGATCTCTTCTTCTTAGCATTAGGTTATTGGGCCTGTTTCTCTTCTTTTCGTTTTTATTTTCTTGGCTCTCTTCCAACACAGGACGCCGACCTCGACATGCTATAGTCAGCGCAGTGCGTGTGATTCACATCATACGCCCGGTTGTTAAGGTAGCAGATACTAATCAACTCTCTCAACGGATTCCAACGTTGCTCTTGTTTCCTGCGCACCGATCGGCGTATAACAAACAGTAATTTAGGGGCACCCGGGCCAGGGGGGAGTACGCAGCACGGTAAGTGAGGAGAGTGTGAACGATGGGACGCCAGGAATAGGCTGACTCCACGAATTCACAAGAATGACATTGCGCTTCGGGAAGCTGGGCGTAAAAGGGTGCTTTCAACGAACGTAATCAGATGGTGGTCTCGGGGTCGCACAGGGTCACGAAGGTTTGTACTATATTCCGTGGCGATGGTCAATGGACTCCGAAATAAGGCAATACCGATTACTGTATAAGGGGGCTGTACCGTACAATACACATATTATTAGGTAGTAGTGCAGGTGACGACGTTTCAGCTCGGATACCTCGACCGAGGAGCGGCCTACGCATGATCTTCGGAGCCGTGGTAGCTGTAGCGTCCGAGGTAGGTGAGCACCGTGAATTGACATGAATTTGAATCATTGTGCGACCTCCGCCGCTCTTGGCTGTGGAAATGGACCATGGGGGCTCTGGAGCCTCTTTCGTACTTCGAGGACGGCTGTTCGGCAATTGTACTCCGTACGGACAATACGGACAATGGCGAGGCTCAAACGGCTCGGCGGGCGCCAGCGAGTCGCGTGTGTTCGGAGGACGGCTTTTACAGCACGGGGCTCTACGTAAGGACCATGCAATAACTGGTTCGTCAAAGATCTATGACTCACGACTGCATTCTGGGGTCTCCATATCCCGGTTATGAGTAACTCTTCTGTTGTAAAAGGAATGCATCTGTCACCTCGCTTGGCTGGCGGCTGCTGGTTCACAAGTTGTAACGAGTGTCCAACTAATAATCCTGGTTCTGCGAGTTTCTTTCGAGAATCAGGATCTGACAATACGACGCTGGACGTCTGTCTGTCCGGCGCCTACACCTATATGTATGCTTGGCCATCTACAGGAAAAAGGGGGGCCGCGACCTGAAACATACCATATATCATCGCACCTGGGTGCCCTAGCGGCTGAAAGGAGTCCGGCCATGTTTCCAGTAGATCGAACTAAAAGTTCTTGAAAAAGAACACCGAATTTGTATCCTGACTTTAGCACATACACAACTCGCTACGTGTAACCCTACTATCATCCTCTGCTAAAAGTGTCAGGTACGAGGGCGAGGTAGCGGTTGATTTGATACAGCACAGTTGAGGCGTGATGGTGGGCGGGGAATAAAGTGGGCTGGTGGGATGATAAAGGGGGGTCGTATTGAACTTTGGACGCCTCAGCCGCAGAGACCAGAAGTCACGAAAGTCCCTGAGCACGTACATGATAGATCTGGAATGCTCGAAGGGAGGGGAAGGGGGGGATGATTCCAAAGCTCTACGCTCGGGCATTCGCCACCAACAGCACGAAAAATGCTATGGCGAGCTTTATATAGCAGCTGATCTGCGGGTTAGCCCGGCATGCTTAGATCCTAGATGCGTCTGCGTCAACCTTCCGGTCAGAAGGCACTTAGTATGACGCATGCTGCTCCTATACATAACCAGATCCGTAGTAAACATCTTAGTTAGGCACACATTGGATAATGGACACAGTCCGGATCTCGCCTTTTCTCGTGGGTGCGGGATTCGCGTTTTCTAACCGCACTAGTGATGCACGTGCCCACTAAAAACGCGGGCAGATCCATCACCAGATTAGCTTCTGTGGAGCGGGTAAAGACGTGGTAGAAGACCTCACTAAACCTGATCAAGCACCATCCTAGCCTAAATAAGGGATGATTGCGATTCTGCCCTTACGTAGTATCGGTGCTCGATTCCTGACACGGTTAACCAAGCGGACCTCAAGAGGAAAGGCATGTTCCAGATGGTATTGGTAAACGCTTTCATCTTATAGAAGGATCGATTAGGTCTGTCGACCCAGCATTCGGCACGAGAGCCCCACCTGAACGCCGTATATGGTCAATGGTCCTGTCTCGGCACATGTGGTCGCCATGCAGGAGATTGAGTGCCAAGCAGTTAGAGAAGGCAGGAAAAAGTTCGTATTCTCAGCATGCATATGCAGTTTCCTGCCAGCAAGAGAGGGTCGAGACGCCATGGCGGTAGCATCCCTACCCGCATCAGGAAAGCCTGCAGGTCTATCAGACCTGCCAGTCGGTCCGTCCGCGCGGTTGGTTCACTTTCACTGCTGGCAAACGTGAACCGGGTGTTGTCGATTACCTACCGGTACTCTGTGAACGATATGTTTCCATTGCTACGGCAATGGATATGCTCGCTTGGTGTCAGGACTCATCGAAGCGCGGGGGTCGGATCTACAGGTGGGTTTGACTTTAATTGGATGAGCGGGGGAGCCACGGCCTCTTTTTCCTCTGGAGTCCATATCCAACTAAAGAAGAGGCCCAGTGGGTTTGCGGTGGCGGGTATCGCAAGTAACATGGTGGATCGACCTCGACGGCGCAACTGGCCAAACTTGGAAGAAAGCCTCGGGAGCGCTTTCCTCAGCGCCAACACAGCACAAGCACATACTACCTGATGGTACTTCGACCAATGGAACAAACAGCGCCTCTTGTTCAACGTAGCATTGTTCACAGGGGTTCCTGTTCATACCCTGCCTATATTGGCCGTGCCTGTGCTTATAGAATTTTCGTCCAATGCGAAAGAGCTCGTAGACCCAGTTCAGGTACCTCCCGTCGTAGGAAACCATACGTATTGTACCTCTCGTATCCAACTACCGGGCCTATGAGATGATTCGCATGATGCCATACTGTTGGCACCCGTGTTCCAATGTCTTATACATACATAAAAAAACCGTCCTGCTTTTACAGAGGCCACAAAGAACAAACTCGCAAGTTTCTGTCACTCTTGCATCTCCCGGGTGTTTTGTCTCTCGCTAGCCTCGGTTGGATCCCTTGATCCTGTCCTTTCGTTCAGCAACGTGCTGTCCCTGTACCGGCTATATTCACTGAACCGTTTTATTGGCCTGTTTCAAGACCAAGCTCGGTATAGCTTGCCATTCAATATATTGCCGGCTCGTTTTCGTGCCACCACCTAGCCCCAGGAATTTTACTGTGCCAACCCTGCAGGATCCCGACCTGGTGGTCAACAAAGAACACCTCCGAGAAGTGTGCTGGGCCGTCACAGGATCTGCCGCTGCCAGATATATCGGGCCGGTTGTCCCTGCAGCAGGGCTGCCCTGATCGGCCTTCCTTCTCGCCTCAATCTTCGGGGTGTGCCGTTCGCTCAGCAGTTTAGCTTTTGAAAAGAGACTTCCCAAGGAAGTTGATAGATATCCGGGTCTATTTTGTTCTGTTTCGAGGCATCTGGTCGAGCCCTATTGTGGCTTGGTGTAGCTGACTATTCGACTGGGTCGACTTCGAAATCTCTTCTGGGAACACAGCGTCCTGAGCCTCCTCGTATCTGTCTGGCAGGAAACTATTGGATGCTGCATTTTCAGCTTCACATCAACCGGTAATCACAGGGAAGTACGCCCAAAGGACAGGTGCCGAATCGTACTTTCCTCTACCTGTCACCGTATCCTCAAGCTCGACTGCTGTTACCTCCTCGCCGCAAGACTCAAGGTAGCGTGGGCAGTTAGCAACCTTTAACTTCAACATACCTACCTCGCTATGCAACGTGCTCTTTGAGCACTTATTCTTGCTTCCGCTGCGCTAGAGTTATTCAAATAACCCGAAGTTCTTCTCGCCTTTCCCTCGTTGTATAGATCAGCGTCACCTAGCACCAGCATCTCAACAATGGCGGGCACATTTTTTCTCTCGTGGGAGCTATGGCAGCAGATGACCTTTGTGAGCTTCCTATTATACCCGCTCTGGATTAATGGTCACTAACTTAGGGAAGGTGCTGGCCTGTGCTATCGTAGTCGTCTTCTGTGCTGGGTTGGTCAAGCTCTGGTATATGAGCCGATTACTCAGGAAACATGTAGTCCTCGACCAAGAGAAGCAGGCACGGCAACAGGACATGCGCCGGAGCGGGGTTCCTGTCGGCAAGCGAGTGGATATCCCTTTTGGTGTTCGTGCCATCCAGAGCGGCATAGAGGTCGATGGCATCTGGATCTCGAGGCCTGGAACCCCTGTCGAATCCGAAACCCTCATCGGCAGCGTTGGCGAGGCGAAAGGAAAGGAGAAGGCCGTTCCCATAAGTGGCGGTGTTCGGTCACCTAGGACCGCAGTCACCGAAGTACAGCCGACCCCAGGTCAGAGCCCGACACCAAGCCTACTTGAACACAACGAAGCGGTGCACGCGCCCTTGAGGTCGATACAGGTAGGGCCACAGTCGACCTACAGACCGACGCACGCGCCGTACCACCAATCGAATACGTCCACCGAAACGACTCGTCTCGGTTCGTTGCGTCAACTAGAAGGGGATTCCGCCAGACCTCCGAGACTCGAGATTTACACCCCAACCATGTCATGGTCGACAGAGCAGCACGGCTCATATAGGCCAAGAGAGCGCGGTTCAGGATCTTCTGATAGCAGCATTCACGAGAATTTGGCTCCAGTTTCCAAATACCAGGATCGATTCCCGGTTCCGCCCCAGCGGAAACGCAGTCCTTTTGAGGACCCGGAGCCGTCGTCACCGACACTAGACTTCCTCGAAAGTGGTGACTATTTCCAAGGGACACCCGAGCAGAGAAACCCATTCGAAAGCGGGGAGTCTGAGAGGACGCCGAGCCGCGAATCGCAGGCCGCTAGCCACCGCCCGAATAATTCATACGGATCTACGGACATGCAGATTCGGCTCCCTCAGCGTTCATACTCTGGCGAAACGCACGTGAATACATCGTCTAGGAGAGTCAATGCCGGTTTTGAGGTGCTCCCGGCGGGGACCTTCAGCAGCTCCGACAACCAAGCGGACGTGGAAGGCGCCGAATGGGATAGAAGCCGCAATAGGCATTCCAACAAACTCCAGAAGAAGGGTCACGACCGCCCATGAATTTAAGGACTTCAAAAAGAACGTAAAATTTTGTGCATATGAGTGTGCACTGGCGAAAGAAGGGCATAAAACGCGGAGTTGGTTTGCGAACAGCTCGCCTGTCATCGAGCGTGGTGTGATTCGCAGGCAAATCTAGAGAGGGATCTTGCTCTGGCGATTGATTACTGGCTGGTGTTTGCATCATGAAGAAAGGGACCGCATCCATACGGCGTTAACGATGGGGGGATGGCGATGAGAGTGATCTCTTGGGAAATGAATGCTCTTATTACTGCTCTGTATAGCGGACGTCCGACGGATGATGATGGGGATAACTTATTAATAGTAGGCACTCTCTGAGAGAAAATGTTAATCATTGCGCACGGTTAGGCGTGTCCGCGCTAGTAAGAACCTATCTAAATACGATCCCGCGCCGTCGCTTTTTCCTGTGATGGACATCGGAATTGGCATTGATGGCATACGGCATACGTAACCTCTGGAACAGTCGTCGAATGCCAGCGCCTTGTAGGTGGCGTAAGCTAAATTCCAGCTGCCGCTGGTTATTTTAGATGTTCTCGCCAGTTTGTATTTGGCGTAGCGCTGAATGGCCCAGATATGTACTGACAGACGTACTCTGTACACGAATGCTGGATCCCAGCTGGTGTGCAAATAAGCTGAAGTACCAACTGGGTAGGTAGTACCTGTTTCCGAGTATTATTTCACGGCTTTTGTACGTTTTGATGCGGTTGTTGGCAATCAGCTAGGCTTACGGTTAAAGCGCTGGCGACTGGTACCTAACTACCTACATGTAGGGTGGGTACATACGTAGTGGAAAGTTGAACTAGGTACCTAGGTAGCTATAATTGTCGTTAGTGGTGCCATCGCAGCTTCCGCCTTCCTCTGTGTCAGTCATTTCGATTGCGTCCCACACATGCTGGCTGTCCTGGTAGATAGATCTTCACGTGACTTCGCGTAAGGCTTCCGTCGCCAATTTTGTTTTCTCCGCCACCAAGTTTGCCCCCACAGCCGCGTCGACGCGTTCTTACGACAAGTAATCGAGTGTGTCATACTCGAGACTCGTGTCTTGCATCTTTTTCATCATCCTAACCTTTCTGAGTCCCTATCCTGCGAAGCTGGTGTCTCTCTGCGCCTGTTCCGCGGTTTGACGACCACCAATCTTGTAAATATACCCAATTGCGAGAAGAAATGGCGGAGGAATACGAGGACGGCCAGATGGGTGAGGAGAGCAGCACGACTGGCCCTGGCGCTCCAACACCTCTCAGTGCGCTGGAAGTAAGTTTGTCTCTTAACGGAGTGTGTGTTTTGCAGTGCTAACGAATTTTCTATAAGGGTCTCGCGGGCCTTACAAAGCGTGATATTCAGCTGGTTATTGATGGGGGCTATCAGACAGTCGAGTCGGTTGCTTATACTCCGAGCCGGACCCTCGAACAGATAAAGGGCATCTCCGAGGCAAAAGCGGCCAAGATCCTTGCGGAAGGTCAGTCGGTTCGGTTTACCTATTTGCCGTTCCTATGCGCATCATCTAACAATTGAGTAGCGTCTAAGCTAGTTCCTATGGGCTTCACAACTGCTACTGAGATGCATCAGCGAAGGAGCGAACTCATCTCAATCACGACCGGGTCGAAGCAACTGGATACTTTACTGGCTGGTGGTATCGAGACGGGCTCAGTGACGGAACTCTTCGGCGAATTCCGCACTGGCAAGAGTCAGATCTGTCACACCCTGGCGGTCACCTGCCAGCTGCCTTTCGACATGGGCGGTGGTGAGGGCAAATGCCTCTATATTGACACAGAAGGCACTTTCAGACCTGTACGACTACTCGCCGTGGCGAACCGCTACGGTCTCTCCGGCGAGGAGGTTCTCGACAATGTCGCCTATGCACGAGCGTACAACTCAGATCACCAACTTCAACTACTCAATCAAGCGTCGGCAATGATGTGCGAGACGAGATTTTCCCTTCTCATTGTGGACAGTGCGACTTCGCTGTATCGGACTGACTTCCTGGGCCGGGGAGAGCTTTCGTCTCGTCAGATGCATCTGGCGAGGTTTATGCGTACCCTACAAAGACTAGCAGACGAGTTCGGGATCGCAGTCGTCATTACCAATCAGGTGGTTGCTCAGGTAGATGGCGGACCTAGCGCTATGTTCAACCCCGACCCCAAGAAGCCCATTGGCGGTAACATCATCGCGCACGCAAGCACGACCAGGATCAGTCTGAAGAAGGGCCGTGGCGAGACGCGTATTGCCAAGATTTACGACAGTCCTTGCTTACCCGAAAGCGATTGTCTCTTCGCTATCAATGAGGATGGTATTGGTGATCCTTCCCCAAAGGACATGGAGAAGAATTAAACGTAATTCGATATGCAGGGCAGTGGCTTTTCGCGGTCCTGCAAGACATCAGACACGAAGCGCTGGATGAATGCACGTCTAGACACTAATGACGATGAGATACGCATGGCTTTCGGCGTTTGGCACTTAACATCTACATATATAGTTTGCCTTCCTGGCTTTTATCAGATTACTTTCTGTACATACTTTGCATCGTATTGTGCTCCAAGATTCCTGCTATATAGAGTAGTAGGCACAGTTGTCGCAGTCAAGCACGTTAATTCGCAAAGAAGATTCACCGGCCAAATGGTTGCATTACGTCCATTGCATCATGATTCGTCTGCTGGAGTGACTTCTTAGAATTGCTGTGAATCGCTTTGCTGCATATTTCTACCTCGCAGCTGGGACCCGTATTTAGCAGCTGCAAAACAGTCGTAGGACATTGGTAGAAACCCCAGCGACCGTTACGTTCAATCGTAGCTCGGGCAACTACAGTACGAAGCTAAAGTACCTTTATACGACCTCGCATTCGCGCGTCCAAAATACCTTCTGCGAACAAACCTACTTACCGCGTCGGAGGCAATACCAGGGCGCCCGAAAAGAAGTCTACTCTGGATACGTAATCGAGCGCAGGCCTTCATGGACTCAGGATGGCATACAAGGAGACGCGGCTAAATTTCGAGCCATCTTCGAGCGCCTTCGTAGTCGATTTAGAGCTCCCTTCCGCTGCCAACCAGGGACGAAGTCGACGGCGAGCCAATGCGGCCCTAGACAAATCTCACGGAAACGCAGAGAGCGATGACTTGCGAACCCGAACCTGCGCCACCGCTTCCTCGACTTATCACCGAAAGCATCACCGTTATCCCAAGAGCTTCCTCTGGCGGGTCCTAGAAGACGACACAGTCTTGAGCATTCGGGCCATCGACGTCCTTCGCCCGCCCAAGACCGTCGATGCCAACCTCATTCTAAGCTTCCACTTTCCGCATCCAATACGGCCGTCATGTGTTGCCCTGACCGACCCGGAAGACCACGATGCGCTCACCGTCTTCGTCCTCGACACCGTCAACCAGTTATACACGCTCTTCCTGCGACCCGATTCTTTCCGCAAGCGCTCGTTTGCTGAGACGGGTCTCGGAGATGCTTGCAAAGTTCACCAGTCCAGTGCGCTGAAGATTAAGCAGCCATACAGGCTGTTCGCCGTCAATAATGATCAGTTCATTACAACTCTGTCTGATGGCGGCTTGGTCCGCTTCGACAGGAACAAGACAGTCAATGGTAAAGTATCTGGCTTCCCCTCTTCGCGCGCAGCCCGTGGTTCTAACGCGCTCCTAGGTCATCAGAGCCCATGGAAGGAGACATTCTATAATTCGAAAGGATGGGTTCACGGCTTCAGAAATATACTGGGCACCAGACCAGATTTGGATCTCACTGCAGCCGCGGCTGCGGCTCAGACGAGCCTGGGAAACACCGGCGCGTCATTCCTGTTTACGGTCTGTCTCGACCATCGCCTGCGAATTTGGAATCTTAACAGCGGGCAAATTCTGGGTGCCATGGATCTCCTAAACGCCGAGAGAAACCCCCAGGAGACTGGGAAGTGGCAACTTGACCCGTCCCAGACGAACCTAATCCGTATCGTTGGGGAAATAGAAGGGGAGCGATTATGTGTCACGTACTCGCCGGTCGGATCCGGCGAGTTCAAGTTCTGGAGACTGAGATCCGACGATGCGAACTCTGTCGATGTCGACGACATGTTTCCAAACCTCCATCTGGTGCCCAGGCCTCCGTCCGGATCCGATGTGTGGACTCTGGCAGATTTCGTCGTGGATCAGGAACTTGACGACGGCTTGCACAGTATAGTCCAGATGTGGGTTCTCTGGAAGAACAACATGGCGTACAGAGTTCAGCGTTTGGAATTCATAATCCCACACGGTAATCCTGAGACGGACGAAATTTACGATGCATGGAAGAACCGCTGGTTTACCGTCTTTTCTGACAACTCCATCTCGACTGCGCAGACTTCGGGTCCGACTGACCCTACCGACGTCACGGAAAAATGGCTGCGGGTCATACTCTCCCCAGGGAAATTCCCGAGGGCTACCATCGAGGCCGCGCTGAATGCTTACGAGCGCGCCATTGGCAGATCCAAAGAGAGGTCTTCTCGCAACAGCCGGTGTCTCGGCGAGTCCATATGCTCTGCTATTGCCTCCACATCTTCCTTAGGTCGGACGTCAGCGGGCGAGATGGATAATGAGCAGTTCCGAGCTTCGAGTGAATCACAGTGGCGCAAGTTCTACAGGATTCTGATCGAGCTGGACAAACCTAGGGGGGAAGCACTCGCCCTGGCCTACGAGCCCGAGTCGAGAATGCCCTGGGTCGTATGCGCGGATCGCATATCGGCCGTCAGAGAGTGCAGCGACCTCGAGGCGATTTGTCATTATCCAAATCCGCCCGACTCCTTATCAACTCTGATTTCTACCGGACGCAATTTTCTGGAGTGCTTCTCCGATGGCATGCTACAGATCTGCAATGCTGTATTGCGTTCCGAGCTGTTCCAGCAGACGACCAAGACGGACTACGAACGAATCCAATTCTTCTCAGACAAGGCAGGGTTCTGGCGCCAGATTTCGGACGAGGAGTGCGCACAGGTAACCGATGCCCTTGGCCAAAACTTCAATGCCGCGTCAACACCCCTCTACGACAGGCTTATCAAATGTTGTAATCAACCCTCAGCCAAGGATGCTCATTATCCTCTTACTGAGTTTGGACTAAAGGTTTCTCTCAAGTCTGCCGAAGATCTAGCCGAATTGCAGTGGAATGTCTGTTTTAGCCAACTTCTTCTCTTGGTTCATATGGAATTTGAGTTCGACCAACCCGAAGACGCCCTGCACAACCGAGTCGATATCGGACATGTCTACCGGTCCCTAGTCGACTCTCTTCAAAGACTTGAGCTTATTCGGTGGCTGTCCGGCACCCAAATCCCGATACCGCTTTCGAAGATAGACAGAAATAACTCGACCGCGACTGAATCTCCATTGGCCGCGAAGCGCCAGTTTGATGAGCACGTCGTAGTCACAGCTCTCGAAGCGAACGTGGCACACCTCCTGGGATTTAATAGCGCGGAATCTACGCATTCGGCAATTGCAGAACTTGCGGCAGACCTCTGCGCAGCGAATAGCAATATAGAACTACAACCCCATTTCATACAATGTGGTTTGCTCATCCAAGAAAGACCAGACCTCGCCCTAGAGCTCAGTCGTCTATGCGACGAGACGCCTTTTGCCACTTACGTCCAAGGTCGAGTCCACCTGGCCCTAAAAGATCTCACTACCGCCGCGACATACTTCAAAAAGTCAGCCTATGGCATGAGTAAGTTTATCCACTGGCACCAAACGTCATTACTTTGCTAACTTATCGTCTAGGCATATCGTTGAATAAGGAACAAGACAGACATAGTAGCGGCTTGCTCAATGACACGGAATGGAATCTACTGTATGCAGGGCTGCCACGATACTATGCCCATATTGTAGCCTTATACGAGAAGCACAAGGCCTACTCCTTCGTGGTCGAGTTTGCTCGGCTATCCCTGCAGTTCATCAATAACAAGACGCCAGATGCGGACGTGGTCCGGACAGAAATGCAGAGTCGTCTATTCAACGGAGCGACGGCCATCTCGCAGTTCGAGCTGGCGCACTCAACACTCGTGGCGATGAAAGACCGCGCCCTCCAACACTCGTGCCTGCAAAAGCTTGTCCAGAAGATGTGCGACAACCTGCACAACGCGGAGCTGGTCGAGCTGCCGTTTCCGGGCCTCCAGAACGCCGTCGACGAGATCCTTGAGCACAAGTGCCGCGACACGGTCGACGTGGTCACGGGGGTCCCCTACCACCAAATCCTGTACGCGTGGCGCGTCCGGCGTAACGACTACCGCGGCGCCGCGGCGGTGCTCCTCGACCGCATCCAGAAGTTGCGGCAGCTCGGCGAGGGCGACCTGGTGCTGGCGGGCGGAGAGGAGGGCGGCGCCGACGCCCTCGACACCCCCGTCACCCGCCAGTACCTGATGCTCATCAACGCGCTCAGCTGCGTCGACCCGAAGCAGGCGTGGGTCACGACCGAGGCGGCGGCGGGGACGGGTGCAAAGCGCCGCGTCGTCACGCTCGCCGACGTCCGAAAGGAGTACCAGGACGAGCTCGACCGCATCGCCGCCATCCAGAACAACCAGTTCGGCTTCGCGGCCGGCGACGAGATGGAGATTCTGTAGGGGGGCATGGCGGCGAAAGGGGGACAGTAGTAGATGCTAGGTAGCGCCGCTCTGCGCCGCCGCGCCGCCTCGCGGACGGAGTGGCGGACTGAGGATCAGGGGAGCCGAGAGCAGATGCGACGTAGCAGTGTAATGATAAAAGGCAAAAGAGTTGACTAATGATACCTCGTGCGTTTTTAGGAGGTGGTTAGGGGCGCTACAAACTCAGATCGCAAGGGGCAGGGGGGCGCAAACAAGCAAGAATTGATATTCTGGATTCTCCTCCCCCACCCCGAGTTTCATTGACTGGATCAATCAGTTAATAGAATATAATGCCTCTTGAGCAAGACCACTCGAACGCCATGCCATCCATGTCCACGCGTGCTCAGTCGCAGCTTTTCTCCGACCCGAAAAGGGATAATTATGTACAGACTAATCAGCAAGCCCCGAGCCTTGCCTTGCTCCTTGCTCGCTCCTCACACGGCAGGCCCCTCTTCCCCTACGGCCACTGACGGAGCCTTCCTCTACGCCCGCTTTGAAGGAGTTTCCTTCCTTCCTTACCCCCCGTGTAGTCGTCTTCCTCCCTTACGCCGCCGCGGGCAACGGCGCGGGCCTGTTCGACTCGGGCACGGAGGTTATGGCGTTCGGATCGGCGCCGTTGGCGGCGGCGGCGGCGGCCTCGGGGGCCTGGCGGTACAGGATGATCTCTGACTGCTTGAAGTACCGCCTGGCGTCCTCGTCTATCAGCACCAGGCTCAGGTAGTACCGCGTCGAGAACTTCTTGTTGACGTCGCGGAACGTCGGCGTCAGGTCGAAGCCGCCGAGGAACAGCCGGATGGGGATCGTCTCGCCGCGCGAGGGCGAGCCGTCCATTATCTGTCGTATGTGCGTTAGCTTTCTCCCTGCGGCAAGAAGTCGTCGGGGCTTAGAGAGGGGGGGAATGGGTGAGTGGAGAAAGGGAGGGGCGAGGACAGTCACGAAAACACGTCAGGAGAGAGGAGGGGTTTTGTACCTCAAAGCGCACGAGGGTCTCGCTCTCGTTGTACTGGTTGGGGGCGGCGCCGGTGGTCTCGCGGCGGATGATGCTGAGCTCCATGTGCTTGATCTTGAGGCGGACGAGCAGGAAGTAGATGCGGCCGACGATGACGTCCTTGAGGTGGTAATTGCTCTTGCTGTACTCGAACTCGATGTGCAGGCAGTCCTCGATGCCGACGTCCATCTTGATGCTGCTGTTCGTCTCGGGCGGCACGCGGTAGCTGTAGACCCACATGTCCTTCTCGCGGATCACGTCAGCCATGCGCCGCGCCACCGTCACGCGCACGAAGTACCGCAGCTTCACGTTGATGCCGTTGTACGACTCGTACTGCTTCTCCACGTTCTTGAAGTTGAAGTCGAACGTCTGCGGGTGCTGCAGCTCCCCCGGCGCCGCCAGCTCCTGGTTCAGCGTCAGGAACTCGTAGTGGTTGCCTCGGTCGAAGAACATCTCTGCCGTTGTAGAGGGACGGACGTTAGCTTGCGGGTTGGGGGGGGGGGGGGGGGGGGGGGGGGGGGGGGGGGGGGGGGGGGGGGGGGGGGGGGGGGGGGGGGGGGGGGGGGGGGGGGGGGGGGGGGG
>QJNU01000098.1:0-78188 GCA_004154915.1 Monosporascus ibericus | reverse complement strand
GGACGGACGTTAGCGTGCGGGGTCCCCCCCCCCCCCGGTTTTATTTAAAGGCTTCATAAAACGCCACTGTTGGTGATGGGTGTAGGTTGGATTCGGCGGCGACGAACCTATAGTGCCAATGAACTGCACCTTGATCCCCATGTGCTCTAATCGCTTGCCATCCTTCGGCCTTATCGTGACGGCGCCCTTCACGGATTCCCCGTCCATGTACAGAGGGGCCTTCTCCCGCCTGTTCTTGTCCAAGCGGATGTCTACCATCTGCCGCTCGTCCGCATCTTCCTTATGCAACCCACACCCGGTCAGCAAGCCGGCCTCTGAAGATGAGAGCCCGCATGTAGGAGCGGCTCCCCGCGCACAACGGAGTTGCGACGCGCATGCACTGGGTCCGTCGGAGCGACTTACGAAGACGATGTCTATATCGACCGGCGTCGAGAAGAAGTACGACATCTTGGACAGCGCGCCGCGACGTCAGAGGTTCGATTCGGGAACAGGGAAGGTAGCCCCAAGAGAAGCGGAACTTTGCAGCTCGTCAAAACGTAGGTATGTCGTGGGATAAGAGGCACTATATTAGTAGTGAGATGTTCCGGTTGGTTTAACTGCATGGATATATTGGGGCTTGGCCGGCTGGCTTAGCTCAGCTCAATGAAGATGAAGCGGCCTTCGGTGACCTTAGAGATATGTATGTAGATAGATCAACCAATGTGGCTGGAGCTTCTCAACTACTGTAGAGTGGGGGTAGCTTTCCAGCCACAGATCCAGAGATCAGCCTCAGCCGAACCGGCACGGAGCATGTACATTGGTACATACCCAGCCCGGCCTTCAACCCTAAGTACCTTGTAACTCTTTTCCGAAATTTTAGCACACAGATTTCGTGAGGCGGATCGAAATTGTTCATTGGAGCCGACTTTTATCAAATGTTCAACACCCCGAATCCCCAATCGCCAAATTCTTAAGGTACGCCGCCCAGCCCTTGCTCAATTGCCTCGGAACCAGTGCCCTACAGTCTGACTTTCCGATAAATTCGGAAACCTGTCTGTCAGCGGAAATTTCGTCTTTGCGCACCGTACTAAGCCTCTTTCCCCCGGCAGGTCGACCTTCTCCCAGAACCACCGTCAAGATGCGCTACATCCACAGCGAGGAGACCCTGGAGATTCCCGAGGGAGGTACGTCGTCGCTCGGCTTTATACTTGTTCGGGGGTGCAGAGAAGTCGTGGAACGCGAATGTCGGCAGTAGAGATCTAGGTGGAGGTTCACGACAATGATGCCGAAGATGGTTACTGACTTGGAAATAGTCAAGGTCCACATCAAGTCCAGAAATGTCACCGTCGAGGGCCCGCGAGGTACGATAATACTCTGCTGGTTATGTACTTGGGAGCAGGGGGATTCTGACCGAGGAAAAACAGGCAAGCTCTCCAAGGACCTGAGCCATCTGGCCGTCAACTTCTCCCACCCCAAGAAGAACGTTATCGGCATCGAGATCCACCACGGCTCCCGCAAGAACGTCGCCACCCTCCGAACCGTCCGAACCCACATCAACAACCTGATTGTCGGCGTAACGAAGGGCTTCAAGTACAAGATGCGATACGTCTACGCTCACTTTCCCATAAACGTGACCATTGACAAGAACGCCGAGACGGGCAACCACGAGGTCGAGATCCGGTATGTTTTTGGGTGATCCGCGAGGGCACGGAGAGGGCGTCGGAGTGCGATTCGGGCATGTGAGCCAGCCACGCTGACTGTTCGGCTGCAGAAACTTCATTGGCGAGAAGCTCGTCCGGAGAGTCGCCATGCAACCCGGCGTCGACGTCGAGATCTCCAAGGCACAGAAGGATGAGCTGCTCTTAATGGGCAACTCTCTGGAGAACGTCTCCCAAAGCGCAGCAGATATCCAACAGGCTTGCAAGGTCCGAAACAAAGATATCCGAAAGGTACGCTTGACGGCCGGCATCCTGTGACGTCTTTCGTTCTCGTGCTAATCTGAGCATAGTTCTTGGACGGCATGTACGTGTCGGAGAAGACCAACATCGTCGTCGACTAAACGGGGGCATTGCGGCAATTTTTTCTTTCTGGGTCTCAATCAGGAGTCGCCGGGGTTCATGTGCATCTGGCGTAGCAAAAATAGCTACGAAACGGAAATGAAATACCAATCGAGCCATATATTCATATGCTACTCATGCCTTCAGTTGATCCATGGTCTTCCAGGCCGGATCTGTTCATTACAGATCGCCCTGTCAGCGAGATGAGCGATATCTATAGTTTACGGCCCTTTAGTCAAGGTCATATATCGTACGCAGGACTTGCGCACTTCTGAAAATATGAACTGACAGTCATGCATTTGCGAGTATTTTCGGGGAATTCCAGAGGCCAAGGGAATATGTCCGCTAAAATCACCAGAAAAGCTGGTGGTCAAGTTGCGTAGCATTGGTCGTCGTCCATATGTTCGAGGTCCGTTCCAACTGATGCCCCCGCGAAAGGCACACGAACCTTCTCCTGCGTTCATCCACAGCAGTCCATCGCCATTTCGGAGCCGCGTACCGGTCCGTATTTCGACCATTCTGAGATGGCCATTCCCTCCGCTTAAGACTGGCCATGTACTACTGGGGGGGCTGGTCGCTAAACCATTGCAGCTTTAGGTACGAGGATCTCGATAGCTCAGCCTGGAAGTGTGCGCATCTCATCCCATCCTTGACAGATGGGCACGGATCCGGTACGGACACGGATCTGCCTTCAAGTTCTGGTTGGGTTCGGTAACAAGCTGACGTCCCTCGATGACGCGGCCACCAGGCAATGACATTCCTTAACCATCAGCTCTATACTTCTACGTAGGAACCCTCCTCGCATCGGCATTGCGCCAGAAAGGGAGTTTCGTTTAGGTCTCGACGTGATCTCTACTTACATGCATACCTCCTGCCAGGGCCGGTGCCGCCACTCACCTGTTGCCCATATATATCAGTTATCCGCCAGACACTAGGGAGAACAGCGACCCGGGCGCTGCGACTACCTATTCATGTTTCGACGTCTTCAGGATCTATCTACCTACCCAGGAAGGGTATTCCCTTAAGGCACAACAAGAGACCCGTCCGTCAAGAGCATTGGACATGTATCCCTGACGCAATGGCTGCGTGTCCTCTAAGAGGTCAAGTACAGGCATTTTAATATCGCGTCCGGCATGTCCAGATGGTAGGGTGTTGGGGTTTCAATCCCGCCAGGGGTGTCAACCTCCAGCCATGCGGTCTCTTCCTTTGCATACCAAAATTCTACGGTTTCTTTTTCTTGTTCCCCCCTGCATCAAGCGAGGACTTGTGATGGTATATGTCTGGTCCACTCATCCGCGTGTGTTTTGCTAGGTAATACATATATTTATTCCCTTCCGATCGTTTCTCGGGCTAGCGTTACTTGTATTTTCGCTTCACCGCCCAGTCGTTACTGCTAATGAATAGCGGTTAATCACACTTGCTTGACAGCGTTGCTACTGAGCGTCTGCTGCACTCTCTATCAGCCTGTGTCAGCCTCTGTCAGCCCTATGGAATAGATGGACGTCGCCTGGTAACGCATCGTGGTATCTATCACTGACTGCCAACTACCACATAACTGGGACCTGGCGGTATTCATAATTGCCTTTCTCTCTCTCCTTTTCTCTTATTGAACCATGCTAAAGTCGCCGGGTCGGCGGCAACGCCACACGAGCTGGCCAAAGAACCGAGAGTCTTCGAGAGCCGCTATCATTCGTACGCGGCGAAGCCAAGTCAGCGGTGAGACAAATGGGATTTTTCCAGGGAAGTTTTCGAAACACCGACGTGGCATCTCTTCGCAGGGTCACGAAAGTTACCACGGGTTCGGGTTATCCACTCGTGCCCCGCGAAGCCTCCTTCCCCTGATTATGCGAACTACAGTTTTGTGGGACTTTCACTCAGCATAAGGCAACCTTGTTCTAGAGCAGTTGCAACAGTAACCAACCGGAGTAACCAACCAGAGATGCCTATGAGAAGAAGAAACAAGATCACGATACCTTGGTCTCGGAACACAGCGATGCGTGACCGGGTAGATAGCGCGTCCAGAATTCTACAAGCGAGTCCTTCTCAAGGCTCCGGCTTCAGAGCTCCCTCTCAACGAGCTTGAGACTGAACGGAGACCTCGTTTCCGTGATAGGGATCCCTGATCATAGGTTAGATGGTGACGACTACAGTCCACGTATTGCTTTAGGGGAAACACCGTGGCTTCTATCCATATCGCTTACCCACTGTTCGCCGCTTAATAAAGGGACGGTGCTGTAAATAACTGAGCAGTTTCTTCTCGTTCTCGAACGAGGTGAGGAGGCGACGGCCTCGATATTGCCAGCGATTATAACGGTAATCTGGAGATGATGGAGAGAAAAGGGAGAAGAAAGCATCCGGGCTCCGTCCACTACTTCTAGAAACAAGCATTCGTTCGATAAGTTAATGGCGCTCTGGAATAGGGAAACGCTACCGAGATAGTCTGCTGAAACCGGAACCTTAGTACCTACGAGAGGCAAAGAAGCGAGCCGTTGGCGATGGGGAATATCTAGAATGTGACATGAGGTAGGTACAACTATAGCATCCAACCATGCACCTAACAGTGGGCGCTTGCCTGCAGCGTCTGCCGGGTTTTGAGTTGCAGGTGAGAGCCAACGAACAATGAATGAATGGAAAGCAATCATCCGTCCCAGTTTCAGGGAGCCAGCCACCTTAGGTATGTATGGGAAGCCGTTGTTATAAGGGACCTGAAGCTGTTACCCTGTCATAAATCCCATATCGTCTAGTGGTTGAGGATATCGCGTTTTCACCCCATGAGTGAGAACCCGCGAAGGCCAGGGTTCGAATCCCTGTATGGGAGATTCTCTTTTCTTTCCGTAAGATGTGACCATTTTTTTTCCATACCAGTACTGCTGACTACCTCGTTACGTTATGGAGCCGTCCCTTCCTAGTCGGAGGGGCGCCGCGTTGAGTCAGGCTTTACCCTGAAAGTGAAGCCAGCTGGTTTCCTACGATACGGGCGACCCTAAAGCGGAATGGATTGATGTGCAACAACTCACTTACGTTGCGTACTCTATCTCTTAATTCACTTTCCAGCTCATCTACTACTGAATTGCCTAGTCAAGAGGATCGATTTCGTCTGACACCTTGTGCCTTACGATCGCCGTCCTTTGATGTACATCATCTATGTACGTGGGGGTATTCAGAGACCGAAGGGACTTGACAGGGCCGACCTTACTTAGCCGTGATGCCTCCTGACGACTCGAGATGGTCGCCACGGCCAAGGAACCAACGCTCCCCAACTGCTCTTTGCTATGGCACATGTGGGGAGAGACTAATGTCTACTCCCTGTAGAAATGCGATGAGCTGACATCATAGCTAAGACACAAGGGCGTCGAAACCCAAGTCGCCCCCTTTCTGGGATTCTGGGAAGCTGGCTTCTCCGTTGAAGCCTCGGGGTTCGGTGCGGCATGGCAAGTGGCTCTGCGGAGCAGGCCACAGGATCCGGTTCTTTGTCGATGAAGGCTAGCTTTGTGATACGGTGAGCAGGACCGTGGTCTATATGACACTGATTCTCCTAAGACTGTTATTGTCTACCTATCTATCCCATTATTCCGGGCCACGCACGCTAAAGGCACTATAATGATGACTCGCGCACGGCCACGTGCCTGGTATCCCGAATTTCATCTGGCAACTTGTTCTACAATATGTGGGACTATTTCCATTTTGTGTGCTAGATTCCATACCGCAGCCTTCGAGATGTAGCCCCTCCCAATCGATTGTTCCATGCGTCTTTCGGGTGAACCAATGACCTGGGCTTCAACTCCTGCTAGGTGTCATATGCACATGATCCCCCCCGCAGAGTGCTGTACGTGCTATGGCAAAGCTCTGGTTTGAGTAAAGTTTGAGTAAATCTTGTCCCCTTCCTTCTCCTGTCACCGATTCATATGTACTATTGGTCGCATAGGTATCGGTAAAGATTCATACTCTCTCCATGGGCATGCAGTCTACATAGAAGTCAAAGATTCGGCGGACTGTAGAGGTTGACAATCACCTTCCTTGACGACATCATGGCGATCTATCCTGGTAGAATCGATCTATTAGAGCTGATGAGGAACGATCCAGAACGGGGAAACTTGAGCCACGATTACAGTAATATATACTCTGTAATGAGTGTAATCGGAGGGATATAGACGTCAATTAATGGAATAAGGAGTTGCTAGCTCCAGTTCAGGACCACTCTCATCACTGGTGATGGCGGACTATTCATTGCTCCAAAGAGACATATTCTGTCCTAGCTCATTCACCGGCGCAGCTTAGAAATACTTTTCACATTCTACTTGGTTTTGATGTCTCGTCCATCCTACGACCGTCTCACCCCTGAATGGAGGTTGCGTCTCTGGCATGATGCCGGGCGAAAACAAAGAGAAGCTCCTCGGAGGCCCAAGTGTTCCGAAGCAGGTATCTCACGGATCAGGAGCCAACTTCTATATCGACTACAACGGGCTCTAGGGGAAAGCTCGCTCATGGTTACCATGGATGCAGAGGCATCTAGATCTCATCTAGTCTGCTAGCCTTTACTGACATCACCAAGGGTGGGGGCCCATTTCTCCAGGAGTCCAACCGTCCATTCTCTGAAATGACGGTCGCTCTCAGGAAGGACGTTGTTACTTTTGCCGAGGATACCAGTGACTGTGTCGATCGCATGAGCTGGCAGTGCGATATCCTGAACATCCGATGTCATGGATTCTAGCATCTTGTTCGCTTCCTCCTCTCTGACTAGCCGATAGAGGACCTTCACAGCGCTCAAGGGAGATTTGGGCTCTTCCGTCGAAGAGAAAGTGATGTTGCCGTTAAATACCCAGATATTGAGCAGTGATCGAGTATGTGTACCCTGTTCCAAGGCCGAGAGCTCTGAGTGCGGCATTGGTTGTGCCATTTTCATTGGCATTAGGATTGACTTTGAACAACTGGATCGAGCCATTGTCGCCAGTAATATTGCGCTGACACACTCCGCCAAGTTGGGCTCAATAACGACAGGTTTGTGCTCAAGCCGACTGACACTGACCCGCCATTTGAACAAGGAGATGGACGATGCCTTATCATTTGAGAGTCCCAATATCCCGTTACAGGCGCTACATAATGCTAAGGTCTGTTTTGCGACCGGCGTCTCTACCACTTCGTCAGATGTGTCTTGGTCAGGATATCGTTTGCTACCGTTCAAACTTGACGATGCCAAAGTTTGTGTGACCTGGAAGTATAAACATTAGCAACGTGCGCATTACTCTTTTGGATTGCGCCACCGGTGCAGCATCATACGCATATAAGCGTTCATATAGCCTGTCCCTCTATATAATCGCCAGACCTTCGTATCTTGGGAAGATCTCGCCGAAAGATAGAGGCGCCTCCAAGGACGCTGAAGCCAAACCCTTAGCTTTGCCAGGGTTCGATAACCGCACCACGAGTAGTGAGACTTTTTCGATATAGGGTATGAGTATCGGTGACCACGCCACTGAGTGAGCGAGGCTGCTGGTTTGGCCACCTTCTATATACCCATCCGGACGTCTTTTTGGAAGAGGGATTGAGAACGTTACTTACAGCAGCGCTGTTGATATCAGTTTCAGAAAGTAGGAAGGAAGCAAGGTCAACGAAACCGACACTAGGTTGAGCAGAGATACGCGAGTTTGCACCGTAAGCCTTATGAGCCAGACTCTCCTCGTCGCGTTTGTGATCATGAGGTTTGTGACAATGCCAGAACTCCATCATCTCAGCCCAGTTCTCGCTAGGCAAATCCTTCCACACTTGTAGTGTGTTCTGTTCGACGATTATTGCTTGGCAAGCTCTACAGCAAATGCCAAGGCCTGGCTCTAGATCGCTCGCCGACCACGGGACATGCTGATCCTCTACACCGGCCCGCACATTGGCAGCGGTAGTAGATGCGAGAGGCAGCCTCCATGTCAAGCTCTTCGAACCTATTTTAGGAATTGGCAATCGCGAAGGCGAATTGACCTGGCTGGGCAGATGGATCGTTCGGTCCATGCCATCGTGCCGGATTGTAAGGCTTAGGCCGTCAGGTGTGATACTGGCTTCTGTGCTAGAAGAGCTTGGTGTCTGTAGAGTGCACCCAACAGATACTTGCCGTATATTTGACAACAACTCCGCATATATTAGAATCGGATGCGACGGGGGCATCTTGTCTCGTCGGCGCGTCGCGGTTGGTGAACAAAAGAGATGAACGTTTTAACTCGGTTACGTTCTAGCTCACCCCGAAAATGCAGACTCTGGCTGGGATGTTGCATAATGCTGTTTAATTGCATACAAAGCCCCACATAATGAACCCGTACCATGATATATATGTTGAACAATGCGATGTTCCCTTCCCCAACCTCAGATTGCGTCATTGCCACTCATTGCGGTCTCAAGAGGTGAAGCTCGACCAACTATCATGTAAAAAGTCATAATGGCTTCATTACTCTCATATATCCCGATTGTAAACCGGCTCGTGTCCGGTTCTGATGGGAAAAGCCGGTCCGTCGACATTCCGCCGGTCGAAGTTCACAATGTGGAGACGGCGCCCGAGAAACGGCCCAGGACGCTCAAGCACCTGCTGAGGGCGAACCACGTGAACCATTCCATCATCTACCACAACCTGCAGTTTGATAATCATATGCCGCACATCCTTTGCTCGGCGTATCTCCTCGGCGCGGACGTTAGGCAGCTCCACAAGATCTACGACGTGGAATCCGAGGAGCTCGAGCCGTGGAAGGAGTCGCCCGCCGAGGTGACCGAAAGTGACTGGAGGGATTTCCTTGGGGACAGGAGGTATCAGCGTGCCTACGTCGACTTCTTCGAGGATGCCCTAGCCATGAAGCATCGTTACGACTGGAAAAGGGTCGTCGAAGAGTACATGTTTAGTGGCGAGGAGCCGTTAGTGAATGGTCTTATTGGCGGCCGTATGTGCTCTCCTTGCTTTACCTGCGTGCAGCTACTGACAATGATAGTTGGGCATCCCCTAATCCATCTTGGCTATGCCTATGAGATGGATAATAAGGAGATTGCCATAGAGGCTCTAAGTATGGCGTCTGTACAGTACAACTTCTTGCACAAGTACATCGATGACCAGTCCTATACGAAGCCATCTTCGATGGAATCCACCTCCCCGCTTGAGTTGCTTGGAAAGATGGCCGACGACCAGCGGTTGAAGGGTCTGTTCAAGGAGCCCGGTTTCGCCAATTTCGAACCCCTTTTCGAGAAGCACGAGGACCTCGTCCTTGAGTACTGGAACGCCTGGACTCTCGAGGACCCCGTCAAGCAGTTCCGGGAGTCGCAGGAAGCCGCGGTGGCCCTGCTTGTCGCCACAGTCCCGCCGGGAACGCACTCGTACAATTTCTTCATCGTTCACCTCCTCACGACAAGTCACGCCGTGCGGATTCTGCTCCCGTTCATGCCCGCCAAGTACCACATCAACCTGGTGCGGGGATGGTGGCTCCTGACGGTGGCCGTCTACATGATACGGCTGTGCCCGAAGATCGACCCCGACTACATCAAGCCCGGAGAGGTTGCAGGGAAATACTGGAACCATGTTGAGGACAAGGCCCTCAATGGGCCGTATGCGACTGACGCTCACTTCGTGAAAGGTATGGTTCGTTTAATTTCTACATATAATCGGGTTTGAAGCTTACACTATGCAGCCGTGCGTGCGATGAGGGAGGCTGCTCGCACTTGGGGGGATGTCCACGAACATTATCTTGCTGCCGCAGTGCGATTCGTGGATGATTTCAACGGCTGGGTGTTTTGAAAAGGGAATGGGACGCGTATTATAGGAGCGAATTCAAATTGTAGGCACTTAATACCGGCGTACAACAGCATTTTGCAACGAATATGTATCAGTATATTACTTAATGGAAAAGCGGTCAATTTGGCTTCATTCACATCTCATAGCATATGCTCTCAACCATACGATGCACCGAAAATCAGTAACCTCTATTAAATCAGATATATACCCTTGGCATATATGCAATGCAGCAGCACATTCCAACAAGAACGCTCAGGCATCGCCTCCAACCCCAAACTCCTCCCAGAACTCTCACACGGAACCTATTGGGTATCATAAAACAAGGCTCGAGCGGAAGAAATGCTAGCAGCTCAATCGAGACGTTCGGTCAACGACTTCATGACCCTGGCGTAGAACTTTGCCGCATGTGGCCTGGGGAAGGTGATCTCCTCCGCGAGATAATCGGGAAGCAGCTCGATCAGATCTTGATCGCGGCTCGGGTCGAGCTGGGGCATGTATAAGAACTGCGTCTCCTCGAAGTTGTCCGACGAGCCGTCAACTCCCATGGCTAGCTTGAAATGAAGAGCTGGATACATGGTTAGTACTTCCCTTCTGCATGTGTTAGGTGAATGGTGCGGGACTCACTTCCGTTCCTGCCTGTCTGGATGCAGTCATACACTTCCTCGTCTTGCTCCCGCTTGACGCCTCGCACTATCAGGCCCGTCAGGTCCGCGTACAGGTCCTCCTTCATCTGTGCTTGTTGAACCGCCGCCTCGGCGTTTGCGAGTAGCCGGCTGTTTTGACTGTTGCCCTTCATAGCGCTGCCCGGGACCTTGACACTGGCCGCCTCGGCCGACCGCGCGACAGCCAGCCTCGTGGAAAGCGTCTTGATCTCCGTTTTCGCGCCAGTCAGGGCAGCATTGGCTTCAGCGAGCTGATTTTGCAGTTGGTCGGCCTTGGTTCGGCTAGCCTCCAGCTGTTCCCTCAAACTTTGGGTCTCCTTCGCGAGCGCCGTCTGGGCAGCGAGCTGAGCCTTCAACGTGGCGATAAGCTCATTGGCAGCTGGGAACGAGGTTAGTCAAAACTCGTCCCTTGTCAATCATCGATGTGGACCTACTGTCAGCCTTTTCTTGCGATTGTCGCTTTAGCCGGTCGTAATTGCGCTCTGCTTCTTCGACTCCAATCTCTCGTAGATCCCGATACTTGGCCTCCAGGTCCTGGTACTTCCGCATCAAGTCTCCCACTCGTCTCCTCATCGATGGGTCATTTAGTTCCGAGTCTGAGGCGGCGACCGTTCTACGGTTTGCGCTGAAGAGAATCCGCGGCTGCGCGCGTTGAACAGATGATGTTACGCCACGGCTGTAGGTGGGGAGCTCCTCCACTTGCTCATCCTCCTCTAGACTGAGTTCCGTGGTCTCGACAGGTTGTTGTGTCTCTGGTATTTCCGGCTCGGGTATTTCGGGCTCTGCAGGTGGCGTCTCAACCTTGGCTCGCGGCTTACGGCCCCTCTTAATAGCTGGTTGAGCCGCAGGCTCTGGCTGGGACTCGGGTATCTCGTCTTCCACCTCTATCGTCTTCGGCGCCTTTGCAGCCCTGGGACGCCCTCGTGCACCTTTGGCTGTTGAATTCAACTCGATTGCATTCTCATCTCGCAAGCCCTTTTCTAGCGCAGGCTCTTCTTCGGGAGCGGCGCGCTTCTTGCCCCTTCCCGCCACCGATTTCTCCCGAACGTTACTTGGCTTCTCTGCTAATGCTTTACGCGTCGTAGCCTGAGCAGACCTGGCGACTCGATTGCTCACTGGGCCGTGACCCTTTTTTGGAGGCGCCATGGTTCGGGATGATTTGTGGCTATCTGTGGGTGTCCTAGATAGTATGTCTGACCCTTCTTCGTCGGAATCCACCAATCCGAGCAATGCGTTGGCCTTCAACCTTGACATCGACAAGATACTTTTAATACCTGTAATAGCGGCGGTTTTCTTCGCGATAGCAGCGCGTAGAGTTAAATGAGTAATACCAGGGTCAATTTCCAGTAAAATTGCCTCTTGGCCGCGTGCGGAGACCAAGAGGACGATGGATAATGATTCCAATGACCAATGGCGAATTGCGACGCCCGTGACGGCCTATAACCGATATGAAGAGACGAATCAATGTTGGTATCCAAATGTAAACAAAAGCGTGACCGAAAATGGACGATTCAAAGCTAGGGCTGCATTACCCCACATATGTGTCCAGGTATGTACCTACCCGGGACTGACATCAAGTGCTTGGATCTTCAAGCTTCAGCCACGTGTGAGAACTTGATAATTACATATATCTACTTGTGTCATACAAAGTGAATATACTCGATACCTACATCGGCCGGCTAATGAACTACACTCAGGCGCTTACATAATACATCGGTGTCCCCTCGGTTTAGCAACAACCGCCTCGTAGCCCTTTGGCTGTTGATCCGCTCGGTAACGCGAGGCCTTGCCACGCGAACCTAATACCCTAATACTTCTCTACAAATGACCTTCTTATTGTATGACCTTGTCGAATCACATTTAATACCAATAGTGTCGGGTCTCGTCCCCTTTGCCTTTAGTTGCCGATAAGAAGCAGCAAATGCTTCGGACTTGGCTTGAGCAGGCATTCGCAATGGTCGACCGAAGACGAAATGGCCTCGACCATCTCTGGGACTTGCTTCTAGTGATCGGCACGGTACCGCTCCTCTTCCATCTCCTCGCTCGGTTCTGCAATTCTAATGTTTGAGCTCAGTGCGGCGCAACATACTACTTGGCGAGAAACCTCCTGTCGACCCTTCAAGGAACCCTCGCCGATCCGGACAAGGAGAAACATGAGCAGGCCAGGATTAAGGCTCGAGCGAACCTGCAAAGACTGCAAAAGTCAAGAGAATATGGAGAAAGCGACCAAGGAGATTCGAGCGGCGGTGCGAGGAGGGGCCCGCGCATCGAGGACCTGGTTCTCAACGAGTACGAAAACATGGTGGCGCTAGAAGTGGTCCCTCCAGAAGACATACCCGTCGGGTTTAATGGTGGGTGTTTGCTAGCGTGGAGAGCCCCCTGACTACTGGCTAACCGCTACTAGATATCGGTGGCCTAGACGATATCATCGAGGAAGTGAAAGAGTCGGTCATATATCCTTTGACTATGCCTCATCTATACTCGCACGCAGCACCCCTATTATCCGCTCCGTCTGGGGTATTACTCTATGGGCCTCCAGGCTGTGGTAAGACGATGCTGGCTAAGGCGGTCGCACATGAGAGCGGCGCATCATTCATCAACCTCCACATCTCAACCCTCACGGAGAAGTGGTATGGAGACTCCAACAAGCTAGTACGGGCACTATTTTCGCTTGCACGAAAGCTCCAACCTGCCATCATTTTCATCGATGAGATAGATGCGGTACTCGGCACACGACGGAGCGGGGAGCACGAGGCGAGCGGCATGGTCAAGGCCGAGTGAGTTTCTTTCCCGCCGCGTATATGCGGTGCTCATATTGACATGGTCCAGATTCATGACGCTATGGGACGGTTTAACATCGGCAAACACGCAAGGTCTTCCCGCGAGGATTGTCGTTCTTGGAGCAACAAAC
Organism: Monosporascus ibericus; assembly: GCA_004154915.1. Lineage (NCBI taxonomy): Eukaryota > Fungi > Ascomycota > Sordariomycetes > Xylariales > Monosporascus > Monosporascus ibericus. The sequence goes on along the minus strand of QJNU01000098.1, from coordinate 64,826 downwards.
CGGATTCATGACATTGACGAGGCGATTCTACGGAGAATGCCCAAGAAGTTCCCCGTGGGACTGCCCGATAAGAACCAGCGATTACGGATACTCCAGCTTATCCTTAAGGACACGAAGATAGACCATGAGTACTTCAACATCGACTATATCGCCAGGGTTACTGCCGGGATGTCTGGCAGCGACATCAAAGAGGCGTGCCGCGATGCGGCAATGGCACCTATCCGGGAGTTTATACGCGAGCACCGGGCAAATGGGCATTTGATGTCGAACATCGACCCCCGTATGGTGCGCGGTATACGGACGGAAGATTTCTTCGGGAGGAAAGGTGGAGGCCAGATCCTCCAGCAAAATCACCAGAAGGCGAAATCGTCTAGCGACGAATATGAGGATATTGAGGACGAGTCTAATTCGGGCGCCAGAATTGTTGAAGAATAATGTACATTAGCAATAAACCTTTGGTGCCCTGACTCATGAATTGCGATATGGGATATGACGGCGTCGGGGGTTAACAAGGGACAACAGGGTTTGAACAGACGCTACGAAGGAGGTCACACGTTTCTACTGCAGTCCGACCCTTAAAAAGAGACGCTGTCCTTATGCCGTGATACCAACAAAGTGTTTGTTGCAACCTCCACTGCATTCATATTATTATTTCATTAGACGGGGGTAGAGTATTAGGGCAGATCACTGCTTTGTTCGCCCGGTTTTCATTGGTAATATCGCAATCACGTCATCTGCTAGCGCCCTTTTCTCCGCAATACTAAAATGTCACCCCGAAGCCCACTGGTCCAGCGAGCCCCATCGTATCGGTAACCACCGTTACCCGTAACAGTGCGGACGGCAAGTATGTACCGAAAATTGCTGCCCCTTCTGCCCTTGCAGGACCCGATAGCGGCGGTTCGGTATGGGGAAAGTCGCAAGCACGACATACAATGCAACTACTCGACCTACCTGAATGAGTACGTAGACCCTTCCGCGACCTCAAGTTTACATAAAGCAAGCTTCGTTTTTCGCTATCAGCTGAACCTCGAATAACATATCTGTTACCGTAGCTTCGAAACAGTCATCCAATTGACTAAAATATCTGGTCTGGCTCTCTGTAAAAGCCCTGGAGAGTCATTCTCATCTGCCACTCGGACGCGGGGATTTCATCAGCGACATTGCAAAACAGCTATCTATAATGGCCTCACCGCCGAACAACGGCTCTCCCTCGGGAAGCGACGATGCCACCAAGCCTATCAACAAGGCCTTCGCTAAGGTAGATCTGGATGGGCACGCCCTACCTCCGTCTCCGGCACCCTCGAGCCCTTCCAGCGGCCGACGGCGGTACGCCCTTGCCACCGAACTCGTCTATACCGATAGCAAAGATCAGTATGGCGCCTCAAGCATTCCTATATACCAGTCTGCTACTTTCAAGCAAACTTCTGCCGCTGGCGGCAACGAATACGACTACACTCGCTCCGGCAATCCGACCCGGACTCACCTAGAACGCCATATGGCCAAGATTATGAATGCGAACCGAGCTCTTGCTGTGGGCTCGGGGATGGGCGCCCTGGACGTAATCACTAGAATTCTTCGGCCGGGCGACGAGGTGATCACCGGCGATGATTTGTATGGTGGTACCAACCGGCTCCTCACGTACTTATCGACAAACCAAGGCATCATCGTCCGTCATGTAGACACGACAGAAGTGGACAGGGTGCGCGAGGTTATCTCGGAGAAGACGGCCATGGTGCTCCTCGAGACGCCCACCAACCCTTTGATCAAGATTGTAGACTTGCCCGGAATCGCAAAGTCTGTTCACGATGCCAACCCCAACGCCCTTGTCATCGTCGATAACACTATGCTATCTCCCATGCTCTGCAATCCGCTAGAACTGGGCGCGGATATTGTGTACGAGTCCGGAACCAAGTATCTATCCGGCCATCACGATATCATGGCCGGCATCATCGCTTGCAACGACCCTGCTATCGCCGACAAAATGTACTTCACCGTCAACTCTACGGGGTGCGGGCTTTCGCCAAATGACTCCTTCCTACTGATGAGGGGGGTCAAGACGTTGGCAATCCGCATGGAGAAGCAGCAGGCGAACGCGCAGAGAATCGCAGAGTTTCTCGAGAGCCACGGTTTCAAGGTACGGTATCCTGGCCTCAAGTCTCATCCGCAACATGACCTTCATTGGTCTATGGCCCGAGGCGCTGGGGCTGTTCTATCGTTCGAGACTGGTGACGTTACCATGTCCGAGAGGATCGTGGAATCCGCTAAATTGTTCGGAATCAGCGTTAGCTTCGGGTGTGTCAACAGCTTGATCAGCATGCCGTGCCGTATGAGCCATGCTAGCATTGATGCGAAGACACGCGCCGAGCGACAGATGCCCGAGGACATCATCAGACTCTGTGTTGGTATTGAGGATTGCCAGGACTTGATAGACGATCTCTCTCGCTCGGTGAGTGCCGCGATGCCATTCGGTACGCGATAGGTACGTGTCGGACTGACGTCAAACAGCTCGTTCAGGCTGGTGCTGTGTCGATCACTCTTGATGACTTCCACGCGGTAGGTGCCGCCCAGCAGCTTGGAGATTCGTCCCTAGATCACGCTAGTTCTTCGCAGACTACGCCATCTTGAGATTGATGGAATACTTGTGCACTCCAAAGAATCCCACTGGTCACTGTCAATCGCATGTCACCGGTGTTGGGGCGCCAAGAGAACCCATGGGAGTTTATACATTTATTCAGTGCTATAGAGGAGCATCGTGAACTGAAGAGCGGTTGCACATTCGCTCAGCGAGTGCATGTATCCCTGCCATAAAACATTTACAAGGCCTCAATCCAGGTCTGTTTCCTGTTAAGTAACTGGACGACTGAGTAGCCTGTCAGTAATGGTCTAAAAATACCAGCAAGGGTGCTTACCTAATTGGGGTCTGGCTGCTGGAGAACTTCGGAGAATGGAAGGTCTACGCGTGCGGTCGTGTTCTCCCAGCGATCTAGCATCGGAGGGGTTTTAAGGGGCGCTGCATTGGGACTATCCCGAACGTTCGTTGCCGTGGCTGTGTTGTCTGTCTGAGTGTCCTCAGTGCCACTACAGACTGGTTTAGAGATCCTGTTCGATACACGGCATCGTCGAACACATACCGGGTAGTCGGGACCCTACTGCCTTGCACAGCGCCTGGCATTCTGACAGCGGCTTAATCTAGCACAAGCTAGATTTGATCTCCTTGTGGAAGGTATTAGGATTTACCAAGGCTGGAAATTATGCAAAGCACACTTGTCGAACCTACTGCTTCTCCCTTCTCATGGTCCTTGGTGGTCATGACCGATGGATTTATATAGACCAAGTGACACCGACCTTATCTCTGCTTCGACTTTCGCCATTTCTTCGATGTCTTCTCCTCTAACCACAAAGTCCATTTGGAATGGGCACCGCGCATCCAATCATGCCAGCCAAGGTCGTGCGGGATACGCATGCATCAATGATTAGTCCCCTCGCTAAGGCAAGGTTGATGCAAGCCGCATCAGAATCAAGACCCCTGACCTGTGTCTGCAGCCACGGAACTCACGATGTGCGACGATGATAAATCGTCGCTGAAATTTGAGCTTTTTTCCAAGAAATGGACATACGCTGTGTGCGCCCGAATGGTGCTATTAGCTTCGTGACACTAATGCGCGGAGCGGTGTCTATTCTCACGAGTGTTGCCAAAGGCAAATGGTTATCTGTGCGATGGCCAAGTCGCATCGTCGCTACTGAGAATTCAGCCTCCGATCTGGGTGCTGGTTGGTTGGCTGAATGGGCTCGTTTGTCGTATGACAGACTCCTTGGAATGTCAAAGGAGAGATGAGGCGTCGTTGCTGTCGAGGTACGCTGGACCATCGTCCACCCTGGTCGAATATCATTTCCATCTTTTGAAAATTCATAACATCCCAACCCCTCCCAGTCAACGCAATGCTTCAGTTTATGTTGCAGTGCTATAATCACACCTTGGCCTTCACCTGGCTACATCACGCGGTAGGGTTCGTTTCGGCCTCTGGAAGGCGGACCGGTGTATAGGGGTCAGAGCGCGAATTATAGACGCCGGTCCAGCTATGAAGAATCCCTTAGGGCAAAATCTCAATACTGACAGCAGATAGGCGAGTGAGTCTGGTATCTGTCAGATGCAGGTCGTACAACATATATACCGCGTCTCAAAGTTAAAAGCCGCAGATAGCTGGCAGAGAGACTATGCGCTTATCCGCCGCGCCCCTAGCCCAAAATTCGTCATGGAATCCATGTGCAGCTCGCAAGAAGCGATTGGCGAAATACCATTCAACTAGCTCGGCCAATTCGCATGCAAGCTGCCGAGAGAACTGGCCTTTGTGGTTTCCCGCAGGTGGGTGGCAGTCCCTCATCTCACCTCCACACCTACTTCCCTGAACGACAAGAGACATGACGATGACCGCTGGGCAAACCCCCCAGATTCCCCACAGCCAAACAACTCTCCCCGCCCCGTTCGTCTAAGCGATTCATTCCAAGGCCTCCTGCTCGGCCCCTCGGTCATCTGGACGATGACGACGAAACGAGTCCGCCAGACCTCCCTTGCTTGGGGGGCCCCACGACGGTGGCACCAGGCTGCCGTCAGATTTGACGAGATGACATGTCGCGAGAAGCGACCAGAGCAGGCAAGTGCGGTGAGACAGAGACGAACGGGGCTCGCGATGCCTTGCCTTGTCCTGTCGTCCTGTCTCCTATACTCTCGCATTCTGCGCTGCTCATGGCCCTACAGTCCGTCAACCCCTCACTCGCGCGAGGCAGGCAGCGCGAGCAAACAACTCCCCCAAGCAACCAAGGAATCCTAGCGCCGCTCGTTCTCCTCTCTCCTCTCCCCTTCTCTCGTTTCACCTCTCTCTCGCGGATAAACCGCCCACTAAGCCTGGTCCGTGTATGGCGGTCTTCAGCTGCTTCCTTGGGAAAGAAGCAACGCAGCTACCCTACGCCGATGCCCGCTCCGGACGATTTGATTCGGTCTCTCGGATTCCGTCACCTGCAGGTGCGGCGACCTGGGGAATTCTGTCACTTTTGAACGAACTGGGGTACAGATAGATAGGAAGCGTCCGACGCTCTGGCGCGCCCCTCGTGATTTGTCATGGCAGGCATTCCCTCCCCTCCCTGGGAGAATGATCGAGGGACCGCCGTCGTCCTGCATCGCAAAGTATTCCCCCTTCTGCTGGGGCCGTGGACGGACAGGCCGATCCGTCAAGTCGTCATGACATCGCTCGTGTTCATTACCGCGGGGGGGGGGGAGGATCGAGGAATTAGAGGATGGGCGAGAGATGCCGGGAGCGTGCGCTAGCACGCGTCCCCGCTGATCGCTGTCCGCGCCTGTCTCCTGCAGGTCACTGTTGGGTACGAGGTTTATATAGGGCTACTTACCCAAGTATTACTTGATCGGCAAGAATAGATACTATTTCACATGGACCAGATCTTTACTTGTGGCCTGTTGCTCTCTCTATGGTCTTTGCCGTGCCCGTCCAGTAGGTGGCTGTGGGAATTGATATATTGGCATGATAAAGCTGGTTCGAGCACAAACCGTACCCGGCCGTCTTTATCTATACTTATTGCAGCAGACATTCACGCCCCTTTTCCCCTTCCTTCAACCTCTATACTACGCAGAACATCAGCTTTTTGCCCGCATTCTAAGCCTTCCTAGTCAGTATCTATTACCCGCAAAGCCGGTAGTATACTCCACCTTCGACGCCAAGTGCTCATTAAGCTATACTCAGGGGTATGTCCGCTACCCAGCTCCACGACGCCCTGTGCAGACTGATATGCATTCCTCTAGCATACATTGCGCCCTTGTCATAGTTCGACTCGATAAATGATATACAGCTCTCGCTGCGTTGAGCCCCCTACGGCTAGCGCGATTGCTGTGCCTGCCGGGTAGCTAAACTAGGCCATACACTCTAAACGCTCTGGCAGTTTGCACTGAGTTCGGGTCCTGGGTTACGGGGCTAGCAAAGAATGGCAGTCACTATGGTCTTATCAGTGACTCCAGTGTCGTTCGGGCTCGCTGCTACGTTTGTGACTTGAGCATGGGATAGAGCGGGATGGCGGGATGGCCCGATACGTGCCGCGCCTCTGTAGGATCGTTGGCGTAGTGAGCATTACCAGAAATGCATATATAGGCTCGTATACATAGCCTCGAGGGTTTCAGCATCAGATGCTTGCCTTGGCCATAACTCATCTATGCGTCCGCCTCTTACCACAGAGGAAACTGAACTAGGGCAGGTGAGTCCGTTTATCTCACATCATTGTCCACTTGCCACGAGTAACTTCATAAAACGGTGAAGCGGTTACTAGAGGGGGAGAAAGATGTCGGTAAATCTGAGTCTTTCCTCGACATTGTTCTGATTGATGGTTCTGGATATCGGCACAACTCCGAGAGTAAAGTCAGTCTTCCGCTTGAAAAGTTACGCCAGCGGTGAGGCGTACAAATTTACGCTTGGAAAAGAAATGTTCCTGAGAAAAGGCTGCGAAAATATTTCATCGACGTAGTTGCGAATCACTTAGTCACGGCGATATACCGCCTAGTGAAAGTTACTTGCTTGGGTCTATAAATGGAAGTTTAACCCCACGGCTTAATATTATATGCCTTTGGATGCCTCGAGTCATTCGCGCTTAACACTTCCCTTTCATTGGAAATTCGTTCGAACTTTAAAGAGGTTTGTTCAACAATTCTCAGCATCTTCCGCCATCGCATCCCTTGTCGGTAACTGGTGCTTCTCATCGCCAGCATATGTAGCCAGCAAACCGGTATTTCCAACTTGGAAAACTACGCACTCCCGGTTTCCAACCCGTCCTGTTTACACGGCTGTGTCGCGCATAAAACTGATCGGGGGACGTTGAGATCCTTTCTTCTCCCTGCTCCCAGACGTCAGCAAAGCCATCGCCGTAACCACGCGACCGTATTCCGTCTTGCCTTATCAGACCTCAAGAGTAATAAGAGAGAGGAAATAACGGAGCGCCATCGGATGACTCAAAAGGATCTGTCTCAAAAATTCCAGCAACTAGAAGGCCGAGCTTGTGGCTGACGCAAAGCTCTTACTGTGAGATGCGCTTTTGCTTCGCCCGTCTTTCCTCCCCTCTCTCCTATGATATGTGCACTTCGATTCGGCAGCGATCTGATCGCATTACTTACGTTGCGGCTCTTTTTCGCCTCTTCATCTGTGAACGTATCTCCCACGTCTTCCAGTCCTGTACCTCTGAGCCTTAACTGACCGCAAGCCAGCGTGGGAACGATACGATACAAAAAACCCTCTACAGCAACTCGACATGGAATCTGCGCCTCTGATCCCGGTAGAGCCGCCAACTTCCATCAAACTCGATGCGTTCCTCAGGAACCGGGAGCAGAGATTCTTATCTCTGCCCGCGGAGGTAAGGAGTCCGTGGCCCCCCCGTAGGGAACTCGCGGCTGATCACCTCGTGTCAGATCCGATTCGCGATTTATAAACACGCCGTCATGGAGCTCTTGCCGATATGTCCTATGCAAGTAGCGGACGGATCCAACAAGTTCGTCTGGGGCCGCTACCGGAAAGTCGGGGGGAAAGGCAGAGAGGGCGGGTCGGCGCTGGAACCGGCCGAAAAAGCCCTGACCATCACCCAGCTCACGCGCACGTCCCGACAGATTTACCTGGATCTCGCGGCCGACCCGTCGTTCTACCGGTCGAACGTCTTCTCGTTCAGGGACCCGCATCAGCTGCACTTCTTCCTGGCGGCCCTGATGCCCGAACGCCGTCGTGCGATTCGCAACATCCGCGTGCACGAGGTTCGGCACTCCCCGAGCAGCCACGAGTGGGCCGTGACCCGGTTCGGCTCCGTCCTCTCGGGAGACCGCTGCCGCCATCTCTTCACGCTTCTTCGCGGCTGCCGGGATTTGCGTCGGGTCGTCTATCTCGTGTCGGCGCTCCCGTTTACCCATCCCCGTAGTATGGCGACAGCGACACGGACAAACGTAGGCTCGACAAGCGCGGCCTGGCGCCCCGCCGCATCCAGGGCTCGGTCTGCGAATACGGTGGCGGAGACGAGCGCGATCCTGCGCGCCGTCGTGCCCAGGGCCCGGTCCGCCATCCGGCTGGATTCGCCGTCTCTGTGGGACCTGCCCGGCTTCGCCATCGCGCTCAATATGGGGGACTTCAACGAGGTCGTCATCGAGCTCGGCGAGGACGCGCCGGAAGAGGCGCTGCCGAGACGGTTCCGCGAGAGGAGAGACTTCGTCACGGTCCTCCGCGAGGCGGAGACGGCTTTCCGAGACTACCAACTTCGGCTCCAAGAACGGAGAAAGCGGAATCCGCGAACCCACCCGACCGATTGGGAAGTATATAACGCGACGCGTGGAGCAGGGCTCGACTTCCCCGGAGACATCCGCATCAACCAAAAGGGCACGCCGCGGGGGTTCGAGACGATCCCCAGGCATGCCGCGGAAGGCGTCTTGGCGTGGCAGGTTTATAGGGTCCGCGACGTCCGGCGAAAGGGGCCGGTTCCCGAGGGGCGGGTTCTCGAGTGCCTCGTCGAGTTCGCGGACCAGGGGCTCTCCTGGGAAGAGGCCCGTCGCCTGGCGAGCTGGCGGCACCTGTGCTTTATCCGCTCCTTCTACGAGGAGCTGTTCCGGGGCGAGGGCGACCCCCGGGAGCGACTGCAGGCTATCGAGCGGACGCCGAAGCCCGAAGAAGTCAAAGATGCCCTGGGCGACCTGGTCGATAGCGCGCCACCCTATAACGGCCGGAGCTACTGGAAAGAGATGACCCGCGAAAGAGAATGGGCCGTCCGACGTCTGAAGAGGCGTGTTGAGCATATGAAGCTGAATCCTGCGGCCGAGGCCAGAGGCGCAGAGAAGCAAGGGACGTCGGGGAACGCCAGCACTGAGTGGACCTTTCGGGTTTCGGTTATGATACTCGAGGATCAGGGCTGAGTTCGATGACCGTTTTGCCAGCACAGTAAGGCATGAGCGCTATTTCTAGTAGATTGGCTATTCGTTTTAGGGGTTTTTTTTTTCTTGGAAAATTGGCAGATGACAAAGACTAAGTAGATATCCAGCGAGGTTTCACCACTAGAAATATCAAGATCGAGGAGAAAGGGGCGGAAACAGTGGTATTCATCTCTGTGGGATACGGAGTTTCTTGATTACGTAGACAGCTTTACCCTGTAACTCTGATACGTACGAGCTAGTTTTCCCTAGTATATATAATTGATGAATTTGGCTTCAGCTTCTTGGAACCGGAGAAGAATCGCTGGTTAGGATCCGCAACCACCCAAGAGAACTCCTCGGCCAATGCTTGCTCTGGATACTGTTGGACATAACCCCGTTGGTTATCCGTCACAACCTTTCAGTACGACTGACATCTGGAGTTCATCATCATTGTTCGTAGGTACCCTATATGCAGGTTGTCGGTAGTAATGGTAGTAATTTTTAGGTCTGATACGACCCTAACGCGAGGATAGTTCAAGCATTTTGGACCTTGAACGACCGGCCGCTTGCCGTCTTCCTCTCCTTCTCCTCGTTCTCTGGCCTGGCTCGTCGAAGCACTGCGAGGTGTCAGCCACTGGATGAATAAAAGCTCAGGGATGTGCGCCTCACCCTGCAGGAAATCTGCTGTTCTCCTTCTCATGCGGGAGTGGATGTATGCCTGCACGGATATTTAGTTTCCGGTCTTGTGGGAGTCAGAGGGGCGGTAGCTGTCGAACCTTGGAGGCCTTAATGTGGTAGTGGAAGTAGTCTCGGAAAGTCTGGATGTGAGAAATGACGTCTGGCATCCTCTGAGGCGTCAGGTGTCGCGGGAAGAGAACTTGTAAAGGTTAGCGCCGAGAACCTTGAAGGCAGCAAATGGGACTTCGCCGTACCGAAGGTAACGTAGCCGATCTCCCCGCCCGAAGTGTCCTTCACGCCGGGGACCCCCTGGAGCTCCAGTGGCGGGTCGTTCCTGAAGAGGACCTGGGGCGCGTTCTGGATGGCGCGCCTCCGCGCGTCGACGAACTCCTGGATGAAGACCTTGCCGAAGACGCGATCCGTCTCCTCCCGGAAGATGGTGCTGAAGATGACGGTCACGCGGTCGTGGCTCGCCTTGACGTAGATGGCCTCCTCGTCGCGGTAGTGGATGGCCATGACCTCGCCGCCCTCCCCGACGCCCTGTGGCGCCTCCTCCGACGTGTACTTGGATGCCGCCTCCTTGAGCTTGTAGTGCTCCTGGTAGGCATGCTCGAAGGGGGCGGCCATGGCGTTTCGCTTTAGCAGGGAGATCTTCTTGATAAGCTCATCGCGTTCCTCTGGAGCGACGTGTCAATATCACCTTCTTCTCTCCTCTTTGTCTCTCGATCTAGGGAGTATAGGTGGAAAGGGGTAGTCGGGTACCTTTCTCTGCTGGCAGGTTCTCCAGGTCGACCATGACGGAGAAGTCGTAGCCATCCTCGGGCGGCACGACGTAGGGGCCGTACTCGCGCTGCAACACCTGCTCAGCGCCGTATTTGACGAGGTCTTGAAAGCACCGGATCTGGATTGAGACCAGAATCTTGGTCTTGGTTTCGGGCGTCGATATATGGAAGGTCACGCCGTCGAAGTCGGACACGGTCTGGTCGATGGACACAGGGGGAGCCCTGCGGAGGTAGGTTTGCTTGTCTTAGGCTCGGATCGCAACTTATGATGGATATTCCGACTCACCCTGAGAACCTTTCCGTAAGAACGGACTGTAGCAGTACGTTCTGGTAATCTAGGAGAAGCATCTTGGCCCTAATCGAGTGCTTCTGCGTCTAGACTTTAGGAGTATGTAAGAAGCAGCTTATGGCTGGCTGGCTGGCTGCGGTGACGAGTGATGCTATGGCGGGTCGGTTGGTGTGCGGTTTGCCTTTTGGTGGGGCTGTTTAGTACCTACAGTACCTACCTACCTACCTGTATGTATTAATTTCTCTCCGACTTTACGTACCTATGTACCTGTGAAGGATTATGGAGGGATGTATCGTTCTGGTCCGTGCATAAGTGCCAAAGAGACATCGTTACACACGGTGACTTACCAAGGTGCAAGATGCCTACGATAAGGGATAAGGGATAACGATAAGTATTTTCTTATCAGGTCTCTCTCTCTCCGAAAAGAAAAAAAGGCCTTGTCGCGTCTGGAGTTTCCAGGCGCACTGCACTGCTGCGAAAGGGTCTTCGGGCGCAAGGAGGTCGCAAACATGGTGAAGTCTTATTTGTAAGTATTATTATATTGACTAGGTTCATTTAGAGTACGAATTGGCTCATCCGAAACTAGAAAATACGAGCACTCAAAGTCCTTTGGTCTCGTCACATCTGGTACCTCGAACGTCGTCTGGACCTCGAAAGACAAGTCAAGCATTACCAGCGCCGGCCAAGTAGTTGTCGCCGCGAACGAAGAAGTTTTATACTGGGACATAAAAAAGGGCGAACTTCTCAGCCGCTGGAGGGATGAGAATTGTTTATCCCAGGTGACTGCCATTGCGCAGAGCAAAACCGACCCGGATGTCTTCGCCGTCGGATACGAGGATGGCAGCATCCGCTTGTGGGACAGCAAGATCGCCACTACAATTGTGAACTTTAATGGGCACCGTTCCGCTATCACGAACCTCGCCTTCGACAGATCAGGCGTCCGGCTTGCCAGTGGTTCCAAAGACACCGACGTCATCATCTGGGATCTAGTTGCCGAAGTTGGCCAGTTCAAGCTTCGGGGCCACAAAGACCAGGTTACCGGTCTACAGTTCGTGGAACCGCAAGAGGAGGTCATAGAAGAAGACGGAGGGCAGGCAATGGTACTCGACGGCGCCGCACCTTCTGAGGGCTTCTTGCTCACGACCGGAAAAGACTCGCTGATCAAACTATGGGATCTGGGAACGCGCCATTGCATCGAAACCCACATCGCGCAGACGAACGGCGAATGTTGGGCCTTGGGGCTTTCCCCTGATCTCAGCGGTTGCATCACAGCCGGAAACTCCGGCGAGCTTAAGGTCTGGGCCCTTGATACCGCCGCGCTAGCCGAGTCCCAGCGGCGAGTCGATGCACCACCGAATGCACAGTACTTGCGCGACCGGGGGACGTTGTTGCGCCACGGAAAAGACAGAACAACCGAAATCACTTTTCATCCACACAAAGACTACTTCGTAGTACATGGCTCAGAAAAGGCTGTGGAGATCTGGAGAATACGTAGCGAGGCCGAGATCAAGAAGAGTCTAGCTAGGAAAAAGAGGAGGAGAAAGGAGAAACTGGCTCAGAAGAAAGGAGGTCAGGCAAACGGCGATGGAGACGCGAACGAGGAAGAGGAGGACCAGGATGACGGCATCAGCCGCGCCGACGTAACTGACGCATTCACCCAGCACCTAATCGTACGAACGAGCGGAAAGACAAGATCGGCTGACTGGGCAGTCAATCATGGCAGCAGCAGCAAGACCCTCCAACTACTCGTTGCTACTAATAATAATCAACTGGAACTGTATAACATACCCCTCAAGGAAAAGAGTGGGAAGTCGAAGCAGGACGATGTCCCAGATTATACGCGAGCCCTGGCGGTCGAGCTTCCGGGTCACCGGGCAGATATCCGATCGCTGGCTCTGAGTTCTGACGACAGAATGCTGGCATCTGCATCCAATGGAAGCCTTAAGATCTGGAACGTGCGGACGCAGACGTGTATACGGACCTTTGACTGCGGATATGCCTTGTGTTGTGCATTCTTACCGGGAGACAAAGTGGTCGTCGTCGGTACGAAGAGCGGAGAGATCGAGTTGTTTGACGTGGCGTCCGCGGTGCTTCTCGACAGCGTCACTGCCCACGAAGGTGCGATATGGTCTCTGCAAGTTCATCCCGACGGTCGGTCAATGGTGTCTGGGAGTGCCGACAAGTCTGCCAAGTTCTGGAATTTCAAGATCGTGCAAGAAGAGGTACTGGGAACGACGCGGACCACGCCAAAACTGAAACTGGCCCAGTCCAGGAAACTAGAGGTCTCGGATGACATTCTGAGTCTCAAGTTCTCGCCGGATGCAAAGTATCTCGCAGTCGCATTACTCGATAGCACGGTGAAGGTGTTCTTTACGGACTCCCTGAAGCTGTATCTCAACCTTTACGGTCACAAGCTACCCGTGTTGAACATGGACATATCATACGACAGCAAGCTAATTGTCACGTGTTCGGCCGACAAAAACATCAGGATATGGGGTCTCGACTTCGGTGATTGCCATAAGGCATTATTTGCTCACCAGGACAGTATCCTCCAGGTCGCCTTCGTCCCAAACAACCACAACGGCAACGGACACCATTTCTTTAGCACAAGCAAGGACCGGAGTATCAAGTACTGGGACGGTGACAAGTTCGAACAGATACAACGGCTCGATGGCCACCATGGAGAGATCTGGGCTCTTGCCGTAAGCCACAATGGCGGTTTCGTCGTCAGTGCTAGCCACGACAAGAGCATCCGAGTGTGGGAGGAGACAGACGAGCAGATCTTCCTCGAGGAAGAGAGGGAAAAGGAGCTCGAGGAGCTATACGAAAAGACGCTCACGACGTCGCTTGAGCAAGATCCCGATGCCGAGGACCAAGATGGCGAGGTTGCAGCTGCCAGCAAGCAGACCACAGAAACGTTAATGGCCGGTGAACGGATCCAGGAAGCCCTGGAGCTTGGCATGGAGGACCTACATGTCGTTCGGGGGTGGGAGGAGGTGAAAGCCAACAACCCGAACGTAGCGCCGCCTCAACGCAACCCGATATTCCTCGCCCTTGGAAACATCAGCGCCGAGGAGCACGTCATGTCGGTCCTCCAGAAGATCAAGGCCTCGGCGCTTCAAGATGCCCTGCTGGTCCTGCCTTTCGCGTCGGTGCCAATGCTCTTCACCTTCCTCAACCTCTTCGCCCTGCGGTCGATGAACATGCCGCTGACGTGCAGGATCCTGTTCTTCATGCTGAAGACGCACCACCAGCAGATCGTGGCCAGCCGGACCATGCGGGCGATGCTGGACGGCATCAAGCTGAATCTCAGGAGGGCGCTGAGGAGGCAGAAGGACGAGATGGGCTACAACATAGCGGCGCTCAAGGTGGTGGGCATGCAGATCCGGGACAAGAGCGTCAAGGACTATGTCGATGAGAACTGGGACGACGGGCCCGAGAGCCAGGGGACGAAGAAACGGGCATTCCTGCACGTGTCTTGAATTCAGTCTAGAATTAAACCAAAGAAATTCGTGTAGATACCGAGACCGCAAGTGAAGTCTTTCCCTGCCAAAGCGTGCTCTATGATTTATTAGCTTTCTTAAATAAAAGGGGGTGCGCGTATTATAATGGGGAATAGCTGCCTCTCCCCCGCAATTTCATGGAACTTAGCCATAACCGGGTTACTACCCGCAACTCCCAGCAGTATTCTTTAATAGTTACATCCGCCGGGTTCAGTATACAGGCAGGTAGGTTCTCATACGAATTTATATGGGAATAAAGATGCTTTGCCGGTTCTGCCAGTACTTGCCGTTATCGCAACGAAAATCGAATCTTGCCCCCGGGATGCTAATGTATATTCCATGTAATTTGCATGGTGAGTCCACATTCTAGCTTTATATGGCATATGGTGGACCAGCAGAGCTAACTAGGTAACTAAGAATACCCCTGGGGAGTTTGTACGTAGACCACCCCTGTAGCTCTTATTGTAAGTGCCTCGGCATCTCTCACACGGTCGGACAGATCCGCGGCATCAACGAACTTGGCGTGATCCCTTTTCTCTCCCACGAGGTCCCTGCGAGAATCTGCAATGGCCGTCAGTTGAATGCTCACTCGCCTACGAGATAGTCGAGCTACAGTTTTGGTTTCGTGATCCCCCCTCGTCGCCGAACTACCGCTGTTCCTTTCCAACCATGGCAGGCGCCGTGCGACATCCCATCGACGTCAAGGCGCTGGAGCGCTACATCAGCGAGCACGTGCCCGAGATCGAGGTGCCGCTGGACGTGAAGCAGGTATGTAATTCTCATGCACCACCTGTAGCTGCATCCGTCGTAGTCGACCTACCAATCGATATACCGGAAGCCGCCGATGGGTTATTATGGTCTCGATGCGTCCGCCGACTGACAAGCCCGTGTAGTTCGGCTTCGGCCAGTCCAACCCCACGTACCAGCTGACCTCGTCGGCGACGGGGCGGCGGTACGTGCTGCGCAAGAAGCCGCCGGGAAAGCTGCTCTCCAAGGCCGCGCACAAGGTCGAGCGCGAGCACCGCGTCATCGCCGCCCTGCACGCGGGGCGCACCGGCGTCCCCGTGCCGCGCCCCTACTGCCTCTGCGAGGACCCGGCCGTCCTCGGAACCCCCTTCTACATCATGGAGTTCGTCGGCGGCCGCATCATCGAGGACCCCCTCATGCGCAGGGAGGCCAAGTCGCCCGCCGAGCGCGCCGCGCTCTGGAAGGCCGCCGTCGAGACCCTCGCGCGCCTGCACGCCGTCGACGTCGCCGCCGTCGGGCTCGGGTCCTTCGGCGGCGGCGGCGGGAGGGGGTTCTACGCGCGGCAGCTGGAGACGTGGCGCCGCATCTGCGAGGCGCAGGCGCGCACCGTCGACGCCGACACGGGCAGCGCCGTGGGCCACGTGCCGCACTTCGAGGAGCTCCTGGCCTTCTTCGGGGACCCTCGGGCGCCGGGCCGGCCCCGCGACGACCGCGTCGCGCTCGTGCACGGCGACTACAAGATCGACAACCTCGTCTTCCACGCCACCGAGCCCCGCGTCGTCGGCATCCTCGACTGGGAGATGAGCACGCTGGGCCACCCGCTCAGCGACCTCGCGAACCTGCTGCACCCGGTCTACGGCACCGGACCCGGAGTCGTCGTCGCGTCGCCGTCGCCGTCGCCGTCATCGCGCCCCGCTGCCGCGGCGGCGGAGGGCCTCCCGGACCCCGAGACCGCCGTTTCATGGTACCGCGACGCCGCGGGCTGGGACCCGGCGCCCGAGATGGCCTGGGCCCTGGCCTTCAGCGTGTTCCGGCTGTCGGCCATCTGCCAGGGCATCGCGGCGCGCGTGGCGACGCGCCAGGCCAGCAGCGAGAGCGCGCGCCGCCACGCCGAGGCTATGGGCCCCCTGGCCGAGACGGCCTGGGCCATGGTCCAGAAGGCGAAGGCGGACGCAGCCCCCGAGAATAAGGAAGACGAGGAGGAGAACGGGACAACGAGGGAAAAGAGGCTAGCCGCCGGTGCGAAGCTCTAGGGAAAGAGAGAGAGTGAGGGGTGTATCGTGTCTCTATCTGCCTACCTAGGTAGGTAGGTGGGTAGATAGGTAGACAGGCAAAACAGATGTACGGGAGGCGGATAGGGGGAAGCCAAGAAGCAAGCGAATTGCCCGTCGCCTTTTACGTTCGAGCCCTTGGTCTCTTGGGCCGGGTTGTTCCTACATAGATCAGAGTGGGATAGGGATTCGAGATGGATGACTGGATGGATCGTAGAAAAGCACGACATCAATTAGCTAGCTATCAGCTAGTTTGGTGGGATAGTTCATCGTAACTGAAGGCTGAGGTCACCGAACCACAGAACGTTCCTACATTTAGTCCAGGTGACCCTAAATAAGGAGCTCAGAAGCACCTAGTTTTGCCTGCTGCATAACACATGCGTGCAAACGTCTAGTCGCTACCATCTAAACCTGCATTCCAAATCACTATGAAGTGCCAACAAGTCTGTCACTACTGGGAACTGTGTTACCGAAAAACGGGCATGGGAACCCATCTGCACGTGTGGTATAGCGCTCAATTACTAATGATACTAGGTCAAAACGACCGGGACATTCCATCCACCGACTGGGGACATGCATCAATTTTTGTGAAAGCGCTCTTAGCTACCTGTCTCTCTCTGTCTCTGTCTGCGTCTCTGTGCTGTATGCTGCAAAGATGTTGGTTTTGTGCTTCAGGGTGTTTCGAGGCCATATTTGTGTTGAACGCTCCCTCACCCCCAAAGACCACGTCTGAGGAAAAACGACGAACCCGTCATGCAAATCATGCATCGCTCCTTTGGGGGGCATCGGGTTCTCAAATAAGTCGCTTATGACGAAGATGGCCGAGCACGCTGTGAGAAGAAAAAGAAAAGGGAGAAAAAAAAAAAAAAACGCCAAATGCCATGGTGATGCCACATGTTGCCCTGTATTCCGCAGTCCCTAAACTCCGTGGACGCCTAGCTGGAAGAGAGAAACTCAGTCGAAGTGAACATCAGAGCTAGCCTCCAATCCGAGAAAATCGCTGAAAACAGAACCATGTGACTGTACCCAGGGAAAGGAAAGGGATGGTGTACGCAAATGGATGCGTACACCGAAAATGCAGAAGTCTATAAGACGTGATCCGAAATAGGACTCATCGATTCATATGTTTCAGCAACTGGTCTAGGTCTCCCTATAGACCTTGACGGGGAGCCGCTCGGCGAGAAGGCTGATTAGGGGCAGTCATGCTTTCCAGGCCTCCCTATAGACCTCGATGCGTACTCGCTCGGTGAGGAGACTGGTCAGGGGAGATCATGTCCACTTCAGGTCCTGCCATGGTAGGCGCCATAGGCGGAACTGTCCCACGAAAGTTCTCGACAGCCGTGGCCGAATTTACATCGGCCAGCGGGTTCTGGAATTGCTCAGGTTGAGTGCCCAGCTGCGAGCTCATCGAAAGAGAAGGAAGATATATCTCGAACCCAGGCCCATTCGACGGTACTGGCAGAGTCGCAGGGTGCCGGCCATTGTGAGTATTGGTTCCCAGGTGTTGAGAGTTCTGTGGCGAGCCATTCGCGATAGATCCACCAAATCCACCAAATGAACGAGCCGAAGGAGAACTCCGGGGGCCGCCGATACGGGCACGCGGCCTCCGACGGGTGTTTTCTGTTTCGTTGGTCGGAGAGCGGCGTTCAGCAAGAGGAGGATAAGCGGCCCAAGGGGCAAGCCGATCAGTGGTCCCGTGGGCGTAAAGATCTGCCAGTACACTATACCTAATATTAGTAGGGCAACCCGAGCGACGACGAATAGGAGGAGACATACCTATGATGGGCTGCTGACCGCCCTGACCGGGCGTGGTTGTCACTAGAACCTCCCGGGTTTGACTCGCGGGTTTGAGCTTGGTAACGTCGCATAGCCTGCATTTGGGCGTGTTGTTGCTGGAGGTATTGCATCACTTGGTGAGAACGCTGCTGACCGAACCGCATGCCCTGAGGCTCCGAAGGGACCTTGTCCCTGCAGTATGGACAAGTATCATGCTCCTCGAACCACTTCTTGATGCAGTGGTCACCGAACACGTGTCTGCACCTGGGCAGACGCAGGGGAGCTTCGTTAATGCCCTCGGGGTTCTGTACACCATAGTCGTTGTAACATATGACACAGATCCTGTCGCCTTGAGGCAGGTCTCCGATTTTCACGCTTTGGAGAGAGGCGAGGGCAGTCTTGGAAGCAACGCGCTTCCCAGACATGGTCCCTCGAAGAAGCTGCTGAGCTCGAACGCGATCTTCGGGCAAACCGAATCCAGTCCCAATAAGCTCCAGGAACCCGTAACCATGCAGAGAGCGTTCCGCTGCATCGCCGTCTTCGTCACTCGATGATTCCGAACCAGGAGTGGAGGATGGCGGTAATCGCGGAATTACTGGAGTGGCCCTTCTCGTGCGAACGGCCCCTCGGCGGCGCTCCTCCGAAGGTGATTCCTGGCTAGGTGAAGGGTCGTTGATGCCTTGAGATGCGGCGGCTTGTGCCTGGCGTGGTGAGCGGGAGGCTCCTGAGATGGTTAGCTTACGTTCTATCAAGTCAATATCATCATGTCCTTCATCGAAGTGGGAAATACCTAAATGGAAAATTCCACCTCCATCGGCACTCGCAGCTCGAGGATCCGGCTCAGCTCTGTGGCGCGAGTTGGAGGTAGAGGTGCCTTGAGGAGGGAATGGTCCTGCCTGCAGGGGATTGAACTGGTCAGATATGCCCATCGGGTCACGCTGCGGCAAGGGCAACGGCGTGGACGTCTCGATGTATATAGGCGCTCGGGAAGGATGGGTGTTGGCTGTGGGGAGAAATTGGTGTGGGTTTGCGTTCAAAGGAGGTAAGCTACCTGTCCTTGAAGGCATGTCCGAGCTCTGCGATCCGTTCCGTCCATGATGGAAATGAGCCGTGTTGCTGCTCATCATACTGGGCAAATTGGCGCCGTAATTGAAAGATGGCAGCGGCCCTTGCGTGTTCTGATTATCCGGTGGGTTCATCATGGGAAATAAATGCTGGCTCCCTTGATCCTGGTGTGGATATCCGCTCGTGGTCGTAAAGGGATCAGGATACGAATAGGGTGACGGCGGCATGGGACGAGTTTGGGAAACCGGGACTGGGTGCCGCCACCCGTGGTGATAGGGGTTAGGATTGTGAGGGTAATGGTGGGAATCAGCACGCCAGTTATTACCGTTGTTGCCGTTGTTTCCGGTGTTGTTGTTGTTGCTGCTGCTGCCGTTGTTGTGAAATGGATCGTAGTGATGAGGCCCACCGTTCGGTGGAAAGATACGAGGGAGGTGGCCTTGTTCAACTGCAGCACGTAGAGCAGGGCAAGGTGAACGAGCCGCCTGGTCAATCGAAGAACTCACGGGGCGCTCGGAAGGCTGATGATGATGCATCACAAAATCCATTTCCGCAGGATCCATCTTCTCGACCTTCGTACCTGTGGTGTTGATAAGGTGGCGCTTGTTCGCCGTGGACAGTAGCAGCCGTGATTAGAGGTTGTCACCGGCGACGCTACCCTTATTCACCACTGCGGAGAACCGGTCTGGGAAAGACGGGGGTCCGGCCAAGGAAGTTCGGCGGGTCTATCGGGAGGTGACGTTTCTAGCTCTCGTATCCCGCCGATGTTATTTAGTCGGTTGCATTGAGAAGATTGAATAGATCAGTCCTGCGGACGATGGCTGCAGTACTCAGGCCGACCCGCCTCGCTAATCTCTCCTTATCTTGAAGTCTCCCGAGACAAGGAGAAATAAAAATCGTCTGCGGAAATTACTTGCCCCAGGGGTGATGAGGCGTGACGGAAGTTACTGGAGGGAAGAGGAGGGTATATATGCAAAGGGCGCAGGTGCGGGCGTGTGTTGGGTCCGCTGACTTGTTCTCGACCCGTTTGCGAACCTTAGCGCTTGTTGGCGGAGGCGGCAATAGTTTTAATGGTGATGCTAACTCGGAGGGGTGCGGGATCTGAAGGCGAATGAGTCGCTTGGTTTAAAAGGCGAACCCAATTGCTTCAACTAATAAAGGTCACAAAAATGGGAGCGGGCGGTGAATGAGGCACGGGACATATATCGGATGAACGTGTATACTTCCTATCAGCGGCGTAAATGTCGAGGATCGGAAGGAGAAGAGATGACGTTAAAAAGATAATAGACGAATATGATAATACTGAGATAAAATACTGGTATCTATTATTGCGAGGATGGTCTCATAGATGATAATTGGGGAAATTAAGTTCTGGAGTTAGGTAGTGAGCGGACAATGCAGGCGATGTGGACGAGGATAAATGGTTTTTGAGGTCCTCGTCGCCGGATCGTCAGGTGAGTGCGATATGACTAACAGCATCCAGGCACTAGGTAATGATCAAGGGAGGCCTAATATGTGTGCGTCTGTTTGGATGAGTACGCTCCTAATGACGAATCTATCCCAAATTCGGCTTCTACGGACGATTGGCCGGCCATATGTTTGCACTTTCCAGTTGAGGAACGATGTCGGTTATGGGATGAAGCGAAGGAGAGGGAGAGGGAGAGGGAAATGGACAGGGAAGGAAAAGGAAGCAGAAGAGGTAGTAGTAGGGGAAGACAGGGGGCGGAGGGAAAGAGGATGTAATGACAAAGGGACGCCAAAGTCTCGCAGCTACTATGTAGGTACATGACATGACATGGCATGACAGTTTATTAAGAGGAGATAGGACTGCATTCTACCTTGCACCTCGTAGCTATATAGATTAGGTTACATTAAAAGAAGTGGACGAGGATGATCTCGGCGAGGCAGGCCAGCCGGTGCGCTCATGCTGCTACTACCTCTTAATATGCAGCTCAAATGCCTGGATTTACAACTCTGCTGCTCATCACATACCTACCTCAGCATACATGCCAATCAAGTTTTGGGGGGGGCTTGTCGTAGGCGATAAGTCACGTTGGAGGTCAATGCGGAGATAAGTTATATGAGTAGTAGTGCGGTGTTAGTCCTAACCCTGGAAGTTCTAAGCTGGGCAGGAAAGTGACGAATAAGAACTGCCCAAGTAAGTAATGATAAGTAGCCAATCCCCCCCGTCTGATGAATAGCTTCTTTTCATTGAGTTCGCATACGTACCTACGAATGGCTTCCCTGAGGCATGTCCAGGTCGGTCCGTTCAACCCTGGTCGATACCCGGGGGGAACCGAGAATGAGGACCGAGGGAAGGCCGACTGATTGGCCGGTTGACTTGAGCGGCCTGAGTGGCTTCCCCGTGGTGAGCGACTCGGTCTTATGTATGTGTGAAATGCGTGTAAATCTGTTCAGCTTCGCACACTCTACATTATGTGGATGAGTGTGTGTTTGTATGTACGACTAAAATTGTACCAATTCAGCTGCTGTCATTGAGTCAGGTATGAGTTGGCAAGATGGTGCTAACTGGTTGGCAGATCGATCGCCTCTGTCTTAGGCCTCACTCATACGCACCTATATAATAGTGTCGCAATAGTGTGCGTACTGTGTGCGCATAGGTAGTCTGCTTCACATCCCTACTTCGGCGCAAGCAAGGTGTTGCAAAGCTGAAATGCGGCAGTTTGCAAGCAACGTGCTGCGCGGTCGATCGGCATGATTACGACGAGAACTAATGGACATTTCACTTAATTGTAGAGGCACTTATTACACGTTACCTGCATACGGTTGGGGCATAGATAACTACAAGAATGTCTTTATTAGCTAGAGACGACATAGACTTTGACGGATTAGTGCCGTGGTTCCTCTGGCGGTGCTTATCGCCATTATGGCGCTAAGCCTATTTAAGACTATCTTGTAAAGCGCTGGATTTTGTATACTTCGTTTAAGTTTGTTTGCTCAGTCGCCTTACGTACGGTTAAGGTTAGGATTAGTTTAGGGAATACTCTTTAAAGTATTAGTTAGGATTAGGGTTAGGGGGCACCGGGGACTTGAGGGACAGCTTGAGTTCACCCAAGGTGGTATATTTATTTATGCGTTGAAATAGAATGAGCGGAGAAAGTATATATGGTTGAGGGTGGTATTGATCCTTTTTTCTGTTGGTTGGCTAGTGTTTGGCAGCTAGAGAGATTTTTGTGCATTACAACTCCCTACCTACTGAGTACATATGGTACGGGGCATGTGCGGAATGGCGATAACTTAGAACTTCTAGCGCCTAGTGGACTAGGCTATACCTGCTAAGAGTCCGCCTATCAGTTAAATTGATAGGCCTCATTTCAGTTATCTGTTCTTGAAAATCCAAGTCCAAATTGGAGCACCAAGCAACTCCTAGAATCAATAGAAGTTCTCGAGCTGCGAGCCTGCATCAATGTTTTTACGTGCATGCCAACAACAGGATGGCGGCGAGTGTTCAGGGAATGACAGCCCGCCTTCAAGTCCGATGCACATAGGGTACGAGATCAGTTACATGTAGAAAAAGGTTACTAGGTAGGCATTGTTTGTCAGACCAGACCAGTGTTGCAAGACCAGACCAAAAGGACCCTGCTTGCTACATACCAACCTCTTACAAGGTCCGGGCCGACATCGCCACTAACCATTTCACCGGTTTGCATTTTCCTCCTCTAAAGATTTCGTGCTGGCCGGGGGGGCAAAGTAAGAAAACGCTGCTTAACGCACTGGAGACTACCTACGTAGGTAGGTCTCGACCGAGCAGCCCTAGCTCAGCATGACACCTTGTTTTCCTCCTCCATCAGGCGCCGTGGCTTATGATTCTTACATACGGCGCACCTACAGATTCTAGATCGTATTCATATTTGACTGGCAGTTAAACCGGCAACTTCGCACAGCGTCAATCTTTTACGGCTGGCCTCTCAAATAATGTGTGTTTTATCAAGGCATGCAACAGATCAGCTCAAATCCTAGCAGAGGCGAGCGGCACAAACCAGGGCACCAGATGGCGATCCGTCTTACATTAATACCAGGCTACATGCTTCCAAATTCCTCTCAACGTCAATGGTCGGCAATAGTTCGCGCCTTGTTCCAGGCTTTGTATGGTCCGAGACCAACCCGCAGCCTTGTGCTCTTGCCGGTTACGAGCAGCTTACAGTACGTTTACCGAGGCGTCGAAGGCTTGGTGGCCAGGCCATTCCCGCCAATCTTGACTTGTCCAGTGATTCAGAAGCTGTTTTTATTCGGCCTTTGGTACTTTCGAAACCAAACTTTCGCAGGCATGCGCGGCAATACCACCGTATTAGTATATACCTAACTAGGGATTACAAGGAGGTTCATCAATTCGTACGCTGAGAGGAGGAACCTTAGCCCCGTGAACGTCTCCGTAACAGACTCTCCCGCCCACAGCCTACCTACTGTGTACACTTTACGCGTGATGCATTACGCCGCTACGGTCTCGGCTTCCTATTCAACCAAGCGAGCCAACGGAAGGATTAGGCAATATGTGTGAGCCCAACTCGAAGGCCCCTTATGCACACCAAGGAACAAATCGCATGTCTAGAGCTGCAGATAGCGACCTTTTCTTCTTGCTTGGTGATAGTGGGGATAGTGCATTAGAACTCCGTCCAACCTGTTATATCCTTTTTAGAACCCCCCATGGTACGGACCTGGGCCGGAAATGCTACGATACGGCAATCATGCCTAGTAACCAGGAGCTAGTGGCCTAGTTATTTAGTATGAATGTTCAACTGGTTACCACATAACAATCAATTTTAGTTTTTACGCATATCACTGATCTGCATCGAGCTTGCAACGAGCAGACGGGATATGCCGGTCTGGCTGAGGCCAGGCTAGCACGAGATGAGTCTGGCTCGGACGGCTCTGATGGCCATTTTAATTTAACGACGTAAGCACACAGCGAGCACGATAAGTTGCCGCTGCATTCAATACCGCATGGATCAGAAGCGAAATGCTGAAGGGATTGGGTGGTGGCACGGTCGCGGGCTGAAGCTATTGATATGTGACTCCGTGTGGCATATTTGTCTCATGCAAGCTGCGAAACTCTTGACGGTCAATAATCGTCGGAAGCTGTTTGAGCCTAGATGCTTTTATTATATGCCTCCGAGGGTCCCTCCAACCCCACTGTCCAAAGAGTTTCTTCTCCTTCGTACACGACCATTCAAGCCCGACGTTGACAGGCCAAGCCCGCCGATCGGAGAAGCGCAATTCCGAGTATTCTTTTCCAATGCAGGTGGTTCGAAGTGGCGATATGCGTCGCCTAAACCTTCCTGCACAGCACATCTAATACAGGGCTTTTGAAGAAGGGCGGACTTTGACTTATTCAACACCTACAGTGATTCATATACCTGCATACCATGCGGTAGGTGCATATTCTCGTCTACTTACTCAAGAACTGTTTTGCGCTATCGCATTTAATCTTTCTCAGTTTGATATGCAAGTTCCTTTCACGGCAGTCTTTCCAATATTTAACACATCTGATTCGTCAGAAGCGAGTGATCGGTGCAAGGGACCCCTGTCCTACCCTTAACAATACCTTACTTGAATGTAATCCAAAGAATCCCCCCATCCACTTCAAAACTAATATTTATATCATTGAATTGCCCATCAATTTGCCTTTAATGCGACTTAAGGCAAGAAGGATAAAAGTATCGATATAGCCCTTTCGTATAGTGTTGCGGTGAACATTAGGTGTTATGTTAGGTGCGGCAATTATTGTTTTGCACACGACCTGGTAGACATTCACTGAAGTAAGGGCAGCAGCGCTACAGCGCCCTCATACGACATACATAGTATGCCTGTCCTCTATCATTCATTCATCGCGTCATTCACGCTATACAGTAAAAAATTTCAAAAGCACGCTCCGCGGCTTTATCACATTTGGGGATAGCAAAACTCTTATTACTGCCTACTTGCATTACACAGTACATCAACCAAGCGATCGTCAGCGCTCGTGCCTAAATTACCCTCCGAAGTTCCACATGATGGGAAGCATGTGTCGCTCCGGCTCGGGTCTGCGCAAGAGAAGAACCCCTGTCCTGCTTCTGTTCCCCTCTGGTCGCTAAATCCCGCTCGCCGCTTTTGGACCTTCTGTTGGTTGAAATTCTGCTAATATCCAGGCAAGCCATGAGGCGGCGCTTTCTTCCCTCCTCTTCTTTCTTTTTAAACCGTTCTTCGGAATTGTTTCTATGTTTTAGGTTTCACTACGTGGGTGCGTTCCAGCCTATGATGCCTACTACGTAGGTAAGGCATGTAGGCAGGTAGGCAGGTAAGCAGGTAGGCTAGGCAGTACTTATAGGCAACTAAGCGAGTACGTCCTTGGGAGTATTGAGATGCCCGCGATTGTGACCTGACCTTGGAACCTTCTACTTAAACCCCGTACCGGTAATGGAATTAATCGACCCAGCGGCCGGCCAACTATTCGTTAACTTCAGTCTCGTGATTGATGGCGAGTATAGACGAAGAGTGACTTTCCCCTGCAGCCTCGAGCAAATCAAGTGATGCCGGCATGCATACTTATTTGCGCCAGCCGCGACATCGACAACTCTTTTCCACCATTTACCGGCCACGAATCGATTGCTTCAGTCAGCATTGCCGGTTTTTAAAGAGGTACCGCCAGCTCGGCATCGTATTCCGTCCCCTCCCGTCCTCAGTGCACAACCAATCGCTCGGATGTGCGCGCGTATATGTGCCTGTGTGTCTTAGCGCTATCTGTACGAGTTTGTTTTGGGCGCAAACGTTTCTCGAAAATCGACCCTCTCGGCGGAATGCTCCACGCGGCCGTTCCTCAATGCCTTTTCTTCTCGTCTGTAAAAGAAATGGAGTTTGGCGTTGCGTCCGAAACCCATCGGTTTTCACCATTCCAAGAGAAGTCAAACCCGATGTGTCAAATGCTGCCAAACATTGGTGGAGGACATGCTGGTGCGACGTCTTATTCCCGCGGATTCGGACTCGCAAAGATACCGCGTGACAGGAACTGCGACGCCATCCCACCATTGATAGTTGATGGGGCCTTCCTTCCCGACTCTATTTGGCAGAATATTGGCCGTCAGATTCGCTTAAAGAGGGGTGCGAGCCCAGCTAAAACCCTACGGGCCGCCATACTCGGTGACCAGTCTCCTGCAAGAATTTATCACCGAGACAGTGGACCTGACGTATATTTGTCATAACCTCCCCAGTCCGCCGAGAACCTCGTATATCGCTTTCGTGTGGGAGAAGCTGGTCCCTTGACGATCCTGCGAATGTCGGGGAACTTGCCATACCCGGTGCATCGGCTGGCTTAGTTTCGAGTTTCGCGAGTCAGTGCATGGAGGCGTTCGGTCTCCATGTCATCAGTCTGACATGGCGAAAAAGCCGTATTTGTTGCCCGATGTTGATTGATGCCTCCTTCCCAGTTTGCAATGAGTGCGCCCATTGGGGCCGTTTATTTCCTGGCAATTTCGGTTTATGCCAGACGAAAGCTTTCCATTCGAGCTGAATAGCAACAGAAGTATAGGTAGGAATGGAGGCCATGATATCGGGTTTCACGGTCATGACCCAGCCAAACGGTACAAATCGGTTTTGGTGTGGGAATCTATCCAGGGCCTAGACAACGGCGCGTTCCTTATCACTAAACTGCGGATATGGATTTCGAAACATGCAAATCCTAGGCTTCTCCACGAGTAGGCAGGCAATGGAGTCCCGCATCTCAGTACAACTAACTATGATCTTTTATTAGGCATCACCGCAATCACCCGTCATATTTGGTGCTTGGTTATGGAGCGTATCAGATGCATTGAGTCAATTACGGGCCTCCCCTTGCCCTATGAGCGCGTCAAATACATCCCAGCGCCTTCAGCGAGTCTTGAATTATCATTCATTCTGTAGCGACCAACAAGGCCTCATTTGCAGGGGAAGCAAATGAGGTCCATCTGGCGATCAGAGCTAATGCTTGCCTTGTAGTGCACAACAATCCGCCAGCAGGTTGACATCATGCATGTGGGTTAGTCTCTGCTGGCCTTCAGTGAAGCAGGCTCCGGTCCACTACGGAAAATCCTCTGTGGTTGAACGGACCATCCTCTCAAACCAATAACCACCTCTGCTTTTAATCCTTAGCCACCTCTTCCCGGACAATGGTACGGCTTCTTCGTATTCGGACCATGATTACTGTTGAGAACCCAGCTTTAGGGAGAGGCCGTACCTTCCTCCGTCCGATCGGGCAGATGAGATGGTCATAGAGCCACTAGTGTAGCCAGCCGTAGCGACAGGAAGCCAGCATGGCTGCAGTGCTAATTTCATGTTTGGAAGTTGGGTGCAGGCTAGGTAGCAGTGAGAAATTAAGGACGCTTTCTAAACACATGCTCTAGCGAAAGACTACGTGGAGGGACATGTTGAGGTTACTGTCTTAGTATCGCATAGGTCTTTCTTCTCTCAGTCTCAGGCGTCTCTGTCTCCTTTTATTTTTTGAGGGGAGGGGGCGGGCAAACGGCAGCTTACAGATCTATATGTCGAGAAGAGCAGACAACACAACTCAATGAAAACTGGCACACACTCAACTACGATTCCGGGGCAAGAGCGTTAGTTGGTCCCTTTTAATGGATTCCTAGACTATGTAGTTACTGATATCCAAATTTCTCCAAGCAAGCCTTATCGAATGCGCCCCTCCGCGGAGAACATCTACCCCAACCCGAAGGAGGCGCAAACTTGGGGACTGCCATACATGATTCCGGACGAAGTTGAGTCGCCGGGCAGGTACCCGAATGCCAGAGTTGAGGGCTGGCCACTCACCACTACTACATCATCTAACCTATCGACGAGCGCGAGGACCCCCTCCTCGAACGACGCCAACAGACGACGTCCAACTGGTCAAGTTACAGGTCCCGGACGAGTCGGGCACCGACCCAGGCGTAGGGGTAGTTGCGCTGGTACCAGTTGACACTGATGCAAAGAGTTAGCCAGGCCTCCGGGAGCCGACACCGACTACCCAAAGGGAGACGAGCAATCACGGTGACAGGAAAAGGGGCGGAGGGGAGGAACAGGAGACTTACAAAGACTTCCGGCCCGCGATTCTCGGATGCGTCGCCCACGAGCCGCCGAGGACGACGTTGTGTTTCTCATCGAAGAAGTCCGCTAAATTAAACCAGCAAGGTCAGCACGCCATACGAAGAGAGCACTGTCAACGGAGATGCGATGAAACATCAAGGATGATATGATAAAGAAAACTCACCGGTGTACCCCGGATACAGCGCCATGGGCTCGAAGCCCTCGTGCCGGCGCAGCGGCGAGGACGTCCACTCCCAGACGCCGCCCATCTCGGCCTGCCCGGCGAGGCGGTCGCCGCGGCCCGTCACGGCGACCGGGTGCCAGCGTCGGAGCCCGACATTGGCGCCGGCGAGGTCGACGAAGAGCCGTGAGGCGGACCCCCTCGCCCCGCCCTCCTCCTCCTCTACGGGCGTCTGTGGCGGCGTTTCCTCTACGCCGTCGTTGACGAGGTGACTGCGGGGCGGCGCACCGTTAGCTCCTACTCTAAATGCTCCATTGCACTCCGCCTCATTTAACGGAACACGGCAATTGTGTACCGACGTTCCTCGCACCCTTCTCGGGGCCTCGGCGGCGGGGTAAGAAGAGAGGAAAAGGGGCGACGGGCGACCACTTACGCGTTGACGGCCGGCACCGTTTTGCCGAGCTGGTTCTCGGCCGGCTCTACCCTCATGTGGTCGACGTAGGCGTATATGCTGCGGGCCTCCTCGAACGTCGGGATGCGCCCGCCCATCCAGGCGGCGCAGCTATTGAGCTCATCGTACGATGCGAACACGGGCCAGTCGAGCGCGTATTTTAGGGGCACCAGCCCGTACACGGTCCGTACCGCCTTGCCCTCCAGGAAGCGGGGTGGGATGTCGCCGTCGGAGTGACCATCCTCGTAGAGTCCGTTTGTGGCGGCCCCATCTACGCCACCGCTGCCCGTTGGCTTGTCCTCGGCCCAGGAAGCTGGAAGCTGTGTCACCCCGTCGGCGTGCATGTAGCGCGCGTACTGCGAATGTCAGTCCTGTCTGGTGCCCAGGGAGAACTAGACGTACCTCTTCGTTAGTGATAGGCCTGCCCTTGGCTTGGAAGCTATGGACTTTGACCTTCCTAGATGGTTTTTCGTTGTCCCTGTCGAATAGTGAGCTCCTTGATTCGTGCTTAGCCATGTCCATTATGAAACTGACCATCCAAAATGCCCATCAAAGGTCAATGCATCCTCAGGATCATCCAATCCTAAGGTGATCTCCTGCTCAGGGATATTGAACCACTCATTCTCCACCCGCGCACTTCGCGCCTGTAGGGCCAAATCCTCGAAATCGGGTCGCACCGTGTGGGGAGGAGGAAGAGTTTTGTCGCTCTGCAGCATCATGTACAGAAGCGTCTCCAGGTGCATGGTCTCATGCTCGAAGCCGACCCAGATGGCCCTCCCGATATCTCTAGGAATGCTCTCCAGGCCATCCGAGTAAAGCCCCATGAGTCTAGCCCTGACGCGTCCTTGATATTCCAATATGTCTTCTACGGGCGGCCACTCGTCGGGGACCTCGGAATGCTGGTGGCAGAGCTCCGGGTTGTCCACGTCCGGATCGATGCCCCTCTCGAAGATGTCATGGTAGAAAGACGGCTCGGTGGGCCCCTTCTTCGTGACCTTGGTGAGCTGGATATCTAAGAACGCGGGGATATGGCCCAGGTAAAAGATGCAGGCGTTCCGCAGCTTGATAGGCTTGTTCAGGAGTTCCTCCCGGGGCAGCATTCGCTGTGTGACGGTCTCCCACGCAACCCAAAGACCCTCCCAGTCTTTCAACGAGGGGATGTAGGAGCTGGCGTACTGTGACGGGCTAAGAGAGAACGCCATGGTGGACTTAGCCAATAGATGAAGACCTGCCGGATGTGAGTCGACCGACAGGGAGCTCGTTGCAACGCGGATGTCCGCACCCCGCATTCGGGGTTTATAGCCTATATAAAGAAGGTATTGCAAGTCCGTTCTCGGGGATAAAAGGAGGTGCAGAAATGACATGACGCATCTTAAAGCGTGGGGGTAGGCTTGCTTGAGCATTCATGCATTGGAGCCTTGTGGTGTGACTGGTCCGACGTATCAAAGATTAGACAAGAATAGAAAAATTACCCACCGTAGTCACCATCTTCGGTCGTCCACCGTTCGATCTCGGTCAGGCCGGCCCCATTCCACAGGCTCTCCCGGTCTTCAGTGGAGTACTTCAAGCTCTGCTCGATTTGAATGCGTTCATGTGCCCTGATGGTTTCCCCCATGACGACGACGTCACGCTTCGGGGCATAGAACGCTTGATGGCGGCCCCCTTCTTCGTCGTAGACATATTCACCAATTACCTTCCAGTCATCCAGGTTGAACGCCTGCTCTCCCAAAACATCATTCGCATGCCTCAGTCCATTCAAAATGAACCTGGGACTTTTCGTAAGAACCTACACATCAAAGACACGTCGAGTTATGGGCGTGGACTGACTGATGCGTAATGCCCTTCCTGTCTTTAGAAGCACAGTTAGATGAAATATGATTCAGTAGATATAAATTGGTACTGACCATTGTATGCATAGCTATATGGTTGGGTCAGTCCATGGCAAAGTCGATTTGTACGGGTTCAGATGTTCAACAACCTACTAGATCTTCGAGGGGTTGTTACACGAATCGACGCCTAGAAGTAGGGTATCCGAAGATTGAAGAACATCCGCAAACCCCTGCAAGAAGTCGGCTGCCTCATAGCGATGGAAGTTCCCTGCAGCCATCAGCACTACGTGGTACGGCTACTCCCCATGGAATGCCCTACCGATGCTAGATCCTAGGCTCATAATACACTTGGGCCGCGAGGCTACGGACGGCTTCTTGAGCCATTCGCGGCCATCGTCATAGGTTCCAAGGAGCCCATGGCACCGGACATGTCGAAAAGTCGGGAGCTGCGCGAGCGTCCGCGACAGTTCCTGCTTCGATAAGTCGAGAGCGTAGTAGTCGACCTTTTTGCTGGCGTCCTCGAGAGCTTGAAGGATGTGGACGACCTTTCTCAAGTTTCTTGTAAGGTGTCAGTCAGGGGGTTCCCCAAGCTATAAGTTTTCCCATGACAAACCCGCTTCCCAACTCGATGACCATTGATCCCGCGGGGATGTTCTTCGCAATGGCGGCAGCTGAACGCCGCAGGACTCGAATCTCATAGTTAGTCAGATAGTATTCCTCCAGATAGGTGATCTAATTCCTCCAATCAGTAAGTCTTGGATTTTCTATGAGGCTTATACACTTAGTCTACCTCTTCAAAGAGTTGTAGCCCCTTTTCGTCGTACAGTAGCAGAGTGGGCAACTTTCTAGGACCCTCCTGGGGCCGGAACAGGCTCTCGATATCCTCTTTGAGGCTGGACTCGACGGTGGCCTGCCGGATGTCGATGATGTCGACCTGGGACCGTTTAGTCATCTTGATTGAACCTTTCCCACCCCCTGAGGAGGGAGGGGACACTATAGACTCCATAGGTGTCGCGATAGACGTATGCATGGCTGCGTATAGCAATGCGTGGATTTACGCCTGATGTTGATTAAGAGCTATACGCAAGTGCTGAGGCGCTGGAGTGTCCGAGAGCAAGCACAAGACCCTCTTATATACCTATATAAGATCTGACTGCAGAAAAGAGCGTGAAGAGACGTGGTCGAAAGCGATTTATTTACTTACATCCGACTTCGAATATTACAAAGCTAGCGAGACACGCTAACGCTCCACTTAACTTAAGAATAGATTACCGTGACATTGTAGCAGTCAGCGAGGGGAACAGCACTAGCTGTCAGTGGTGATGTCAGAGTGCGGCTAATATATTCCCGCGGGTTTAACGGACAGTTTCCATTCCAGGGCCACTAGCGAAGTGTATGTTCCCCAGCTCCGAGCAACGCGGGTAGG
This sequence comes from Monosporascus ibericus, assembly GCA_004154915.1. Classification (NCBI taxonomy): domain Eukaryota; kingdom Fungi; phylum Ascomycota; class Sordariomycetes; order Xylariales; genus Monosporascus; species Monosporascus ibericus. The sequence goes on along the minus strand of QJNU01000098.1, from coordinate 32,848 downwards.
AGTGGATTCTCACATCTCCGCGACACGCGTATTTGTCCATCCGGGACCCTTTTCGGTACGTAATTCGGGACCAGATTCCTTAACTTCCAGGGACAGACGTCACCGCAGCCTCCAAGGGATTTCCACAGCGGTGACTTAGTTAGCATCTTACTGTCCATCGCCACACACGGGAACTCTTACATCTTGCCTCTTAAGAGCGATATATGAAGTCGAGCAACGACAACAAATGAAAAGTTGGCGCAAAGCCACGCGTGAGGAGTCACTGAGCCACTTGACCCCGCAATAGAACGAGCCACGAAGTTGCACATTCCCTGTTCGTGCAACGTCGCTTCTCAGTTGACATGTTCCTGGCACCGACTTGTATTTCCCCATCTGAGGTTGCATCGCGAACTGTTTGGCCAATTAACTCTAGGGTCGTTCCCGGCCCTACTACGTATGATGGGTAAGTCTAACATCCTCGGGCAGTATCTCTCCACATGTTAGATGCCCGGATTTTCTTTCAGTTGGCTAGTTCCATGCACTAGCTGATACCTGACATGGATGATTTATTTCGCAAGATACTAAGTACCTGTCAGTCCCCATCGATATACCCCTGACTGCTGTAACTCAATCTCAAAAATACTGTCGTTGTAGCAGATGCATCAAGAGGCGTCAGGAGAGCCTCCAAAACACGGAAAGAAATTTAGCTTACCAGTATTTGCAGCTGACGGTCTTCTGAGAAGTCTCCTAGTGATTGTTAAGGTTTACGTTAATGCCATCCGGTCCCAGATGAGTGAATGGTCTAGGAACACGACTCGTGGTCCAGACCGAAATAAGGTCCTTCGACCGATGTGCAGCACGATTTGGCCGTTCATAGGCATGCAAGGGACTTCGTAACCTCCACTGATCAACCCCCCATCCACTCGCGTCAATTTCATTAGCTAGCGGCTAGGCTCGGCCGGTCTGTGACAAAGATAGTTCGATGATCTTTTCCGCGACTCTTCTCAAAGATATGCGTTGGGCCTACTTTGTCTGGGAGTGCATACACTACTATTATAACATGTCCCACACTCATAAAGTCTCAGAGTAACAGGAGTGGCACTGACACCTAACCCTAAATAGAAACATTTTCCATAAAGGGACTAATCCATAGAATTTTAATGGTTGCTGAAACTCATATTTGAAGAGCACGACAGAAAGTGCGGTTGCTGGTTACTATGAGCATCTTTGGCAGTCGGGGACTTGTTCTGCCCTACGTCATGCAGATTTGTATTAATAAGACTGGAAGCAGCCCCGCCTTCTTTACCCCTCAACACCCCCACATGGCTGACACAAAGTATGGCACACCTTCAAAAACGATATAAGCAGCAACTTCCTGTATCTAAATCATAATATATACGGCCAACTTACAGTGGTATCAAATCAATTTTTCTTTTCACGTAATATTTTTCTCATTTTTATATACGACTTTCTCATGCCAGATCTGGGTGCGAAGCGTTTGGTTTATTTGGGACAATGCGCCAAATTTTGTGTCAACCACTTGCCCCCCTCATGTACATGCCGGTGCTCCCGAAGAGGGCTTGGAGAGGGGGAAGGTGTCTGCAGAACAAGATTCTCCTGCAGGTGCAAGGGCATCGTCTAGTCACTAGTTAATACTACCCCGATTCGCGCCCTTCGCAGTACGTCCCCCGCCCTCCCCACGACATGGTCGGGATTCCGTTCCGATCTCTCTGCAGCTAGTGGAGGCGGAGCAAACGCCGATCGAATGGCGCCACTTTTTGCGCCGCGGGCTTTGTTCTCCCGGCCCGAGCGATACAGACGGGCGTTCGGTCGCTTGCGGTATATCTAGGTAGTTGAGGGACAAGCTCGCTAGGATTCGAACGCCTTCCAGAGCTTCATGTCAGGCTAGGTAGCGAGAGCCTGTACTAGTCTCGGGTCCTCGTAGGCTTTCCAACAGTCTCGCATCCTTTAGGGATTGCCGTCTTACTCGCTCGGCTGGTTCACGAAGGCAGTTGGGGGTGGCTTATTACTTGGCCTTACATGTCGAAAGAGGTCTGCCACCTTGGAGTCTCGCGAATGATTTGGAAGAAGGCTTCTTTAACGGGACGGAGAGGCTTGCTAATCGGCTCCCACCAATATCCAATCCTAATTTGGCCTAGGGTAAGGACAGCGGACAATAAGTATCGTTTGCCCCTGTCCTCGCTCTTATTCATTTCAACCGTACCAGTCTCCTTCCGCGGGCGTACAACAGTCGGATTTTCAGACCGTCCATCGACTAACCCAGCGACACGAGAAGCTTTAAATGGCAAATTAACCATGTCCCAAGCCCTTCGATGATCTTGGGCGATATTGCACAAGAATTGACTGTGCTAATCGTCTGCATTGGAACTCGTTTCCGACATGGCCAGCCTGTGTGGATGTCCGCTCTGCGCCGGTATGGTATTTCACCTTCTTCACCGAGGCGATGGGGATAGTAGCGGGATCCCACATTCGTCCAAGAAGAGTAACGTAGAGCGCGGCGCCTGGTTTGCAAGTGAGCCTCCGGTGATTTCCGTCGTGCATCCGGGCCGTCATCTCATCCCTGTCGGCGCGATAGTGGTACCATCTTCAAACCGCACGTCGGTAGACGAAGGCGCATAGACACAGGGCGCATCCGCCTAGAGGGCGTTTATCCCGTGGCCGTGCAGATTGTCTCCCGTAGAGCACACGTATTGAGGAGTTGTATATCCGCTGAGGCCCCAATGCCCGGCGGGATGGAAACAGGATAAGCTCCGTCATATAAGTGGAAAATGTAGAGGATTGAAGGATGACAGAGATTTCGTTAGGTCCACCAGTAGATCCAGTATAGTATCCGCAAGAGGAAGCGGATATCGACAAGGTACTTTACGTATATCGCTATATCTGTCCAGCCCTTCCTCGAAACGTGTACTGCGGTTCTGAAGTTACCTCTTCTATCCCAACACCATGTAAAGTCTTTGTCGGTGGCGCCCACCATTGTCACACGGCACGGGAGATCACGGGCAAGGCGTACGCCAAAGGTTCGGCAGAAGCGTGATTAGATCCCATGTGACGACTGGCAATCCTGTGGTCGCATTGCCTATTGCTTACGCGGTATTCCGCCCAAGAACTTGCTAGCCCTATACCATACCACGTGCAGCAACCTCGTATGCTACAATATGCACGGATCCCATCGCGTCAAGCTAGTGGGGAACTCTCCTTACCCTTGGTTCTCATCCTGGTCATATGGGAGTTCTATCAGCGCCAGTCAGCCTCTCGTTGATTCCGTATCATGATGCCCGGGCCAGCAATCCGCCGAGAAGGAAGGACAAGAAACCGGCTCGGGTGACGTCGCCGATCTTTATCTCTCGACATAGGACTCTACCTCATACTCCCCTCACATTCCTCAACTAAAATGCATCATCATTCCCATGGGTTCGGGCAGCGGGCAGATTGCAATCGAGGACGCTGACGCCTTGCGGGCTGTAGGACGCCAAAGTCTTGCCAGTACGGACAGGGCTGTCCGTGTCAAAGGATGAGTGTCCGTCCGATCTGAGCCAGCCGGCCGGTTCGCCTCACTTCCTCACGAGCTTGTATTTGCCGCCCGCGAGCTCGAGCTCGCCCTCGGCGACCTTCTCGCCGAGGAACTCCTGCAGCTCCTCGTTACTCCAGGGGAAGCCCTCTGCGATGAGCATCTTCATCATCATGGCAATCTGGCCGAGCGGCATCGCGGGGCTCGAGTTGGTCAGCATGCCCACGATGAACTGCCAGTACACCTGGCGCTTCTCCTTCTCCTTCTCGCTGACCCCCGACTTGGCCTTGCGAGGCGCCGCGCTGGGTTTTTCGACGGCCGGCAACGCCACCCTGGCGCCGGGCGATACAAAGGACTGTTCGACGTCCGACAGGCGCTCGATGACGACGTACCTTCCGTCCCCTGTCTTCCTTATCACACGCTGCTTCTCCCAGAACTCGAGTGCTGCTGTGAGGAGATCCTCGTCCATCTCCAACTTCACCCATAGATCGTCGAACGTCCAACTCGGGGCATTCTCTTCGCTGAAGCAGTTGATCACGGCAGCCTCGTAAGTGTGGACATCTTCCAGTAATGTGCGGTCCTCTAGCTCGAGTTCCACCGTTGCTTGACCAAGGTGATGGAGCCATTTCATCTTACGGGATGGCTTCAGACGCTCAAAGGTCTCCTCATAGGCCTCCTGCATCTCACTCACGCTTGGTGGCAAGACGAACAGCTCTTCGCCCATATCCGGCCAGAAAAGACGCGATAGTATCCGGGCGTGAATCGTCCCCTCCCGCTGTCCCTTGTCAGGGTGGTTTATAATACCCCGATGGATAACGCCGTCTAGTCTCCTTGAGTCTTCGATGTCCTTTATCATCACATCACAAGCCTGTAGAGAAGAATCACCGAAGCGCTTCTTTAGGAGATCGAGCACTCCAATCTCCTGCTCAAAACCTGCTTGCTTCGAGAGCAGCCGCTGTCCAATGATGCTCTGGAATTCTTTTATAAACACCTCTGCGGAGCCCAGAGCACCGATAAGTGTTCCGATGACATCCTCTGACTTCCGCCTCTTGTAGTTGGAGCCGGCATCTATAGGTGGTGGTACCCATGTCAAGTCATCCCATTCTTCGTCTTGACGCTCAGTGCGGTACTGATCTGGATCATACAGTAAGTCGACGAGTTCTACTAGCTTGGAGTGTCGAGCATCTGTGTTGACTTCTTTGGGGTTGGATAGAAGGCCTGTCACGATTATGCGAACCGTGTCTTCTCTGGTACATAGATAAAGTTGTAGGGAGTACGCAACCCGATCAAGTAGGACTCTTGAGTGATCGAGCTTGTGGAAGGTCCTGATCATGGCGATGTAGATGCGAAGGATTTCGAGGGTTGAGCGCCCTGAGTGCAGTAGGCGTCTCTGTAGCGCGGCTGAGAAGGCATCGGTAAGCTGTAGCCGTCGCTGAGGCGTCGTAACTGCAAAGCGTAAGTCCTCGATACCGCCTTCGCTGTTCGGCCAGTCCATAACGATGTCGAACAGCTCTTTGATTCGAAGGGTAGCGAGTCGCCCAACCGCGATCTCCTTCCACTTTTGCACATCCGTCCAAGACACTTGGACGCCTCCCAGTCTAGTCGTAACCTCTATCGCCAACCTGGAGTAACTGTTCTCGACCCAATCCGAGAGCTCTCTTATGCAGCGTGGTTGTAGATTTGAGCAGCCCTTGGCCGATATCTTGGCCTCCGAATCTCTGCTCGGTTCCCACACCCCAGCGAATGATTCTTGTACGTAGGCAACCATCATTCCATCTAGCAATTCAGCAAACAGAATTTGGAATCTCTCGCATGCTAAGCCGACATCACATAGTGACTCGACAAGCTGAAGCAACTCCTTTCTAGCTCTGTCTATTTCAGATGCAGGTATCTTACCCCCTTGGGGCGAATCGCTCGAGGTCTTCAGCCCTAGAATGAGTTTCATCAATTGGCCCATAACCGTCCCCAAAGCGTTCATTAAGGGGCTTGACATAGAATTGCCGAAGATGGCATGCAGGTCTCGTTGGAACTTCCTCAGTACGCGGTCCGCATCATCTCGGCTCATGCCCCGGAAAATGAGCAATAAGCCATACAGGTACTGCCTACGGGCGGCTTCCAGTGTCCGGATGCTACCCAGCAGGACCTGCGTCTGGTCTGAGTATCCACCGCAAACACCTAGCAGCGGCAGCACGTGACTGACGAAATGTAGCCGAACCTGCTGAGTATGCCAGGTCAGGAGGTCCTCGGTGTACGTCGCAAGGGGAAGGCGCGAGGCCGGGTCCAGGACATCGCGTAAGGCGTCCTCAAATACGCCGTCGTCGGCATCCTGCGAGTTCGGCAACGAGCCAAACGAGTCCTCGGCCGTGACCGATGGCGGCAGGGCTATGCGGGAGGTGACGACATGCCAGGCCCTGTCAAAGCGGGTCTGATGGGAGGCGTGAGGATTCTCTGGGGATGTGACGGATAGCTGGGAGTGGGAGGCTGGGTCGACCCATTTCGGGCTGGCCAACTGAGCCTGAGGACCCCCAAAAGGCTGACCCCGATCGGTGTACCGTCCGGACGGCGTCGAGCAAGGCGTGGGCTGAGAGATCTCAGTTTGGAAGACTGACTGGATGGCCTTCCGCTTACGTGCACTGCACTTGGACTCGGCGACGGTCATCTTTTCAGGTACCTAGTTGGCGTCCTGGATGTCGGGCTGACGGCGTCTATCATGTACCGGTACCATTCTCTCACTCGCCCCTTTTGTGCTTCTGAAACAATGTTATGGTGGTTCGGCTGCTCTGAGCCTCGTTGGTTGTTATATTTCGGGAAACACGCTATGTCGTGTTGTTGTTGCTGTTCGCGCATGTGTATTATGGCTTGTTACGGCGTTGAACGTTATTGGGCAGCACGTACGAAATGCCCGGTAGTTTCAGGTTTACAAAGGGGCTGCCTAACCATATACGTAGACGTGTGGCTGAGAAGATTAGTGGTGAGGTAATACGCTATCTAGGACTTGGTTAATTTTAATCAGGTAGGCGGTGACGGCGTCTGTGGCGGCTAGCTTTCATTTCCAGACGCGTTTGATAAGCGAAATTATGCGCCGTCTGACATGCTGGAAATTATATCCAAGCCATATTCTAGATGCACGTCCCGCCGTTTCGCCAGGGAAGACCCCCCGAGCTGAGTGTGTTACCTAAGACTGATAATGGCGGGGGATGTCAGGCCGCGCTTATAGACTCTCCAGCCCAACAAAGCCCACCCTAACCGAGATAGATCGCCAAGGGGCTACACATGCATATAAAACCTGTTTGGGTGCACACGTCATTTAAAGATTACCTCACTAGACGACGCAAGCTAAGCGAGTACATAAGATTGGTCAATTGGTTTTCATCTGCGGCTGCGGAGACATTTGCATGGTATTCGTTGATGTCGCATTGTCCTCGAATGTGAGGCCAAGAGGAGGCTGCTGACCTTCCATGCAGTACTACTTCGTACATATTTCCGGTTTGGGCGTGGAAAGTGGGTTCCCGTGTGGCTCTTGGCTGCGACGCTCCGCGAATCGCGAGTTTTCCGGCTCCTCAGTACCAGCCTCGCCATGTGGTCATATTACGAAGTACTCGGCTCGCAGCATGCACACACCACTAGCGCGCATGTATGGTAAGCAGCCCCTGACAGGCTGACTCAGTAATGAACAGACCCACCACCAAACGTAAAGAGTACCAATGGTCGCTTTCAAGATGTTATGATAGATTAGCTTGTCTTAATGAGGAATATCTCGTATCGCGCCTGAGACTTGGTTATGGATAACGGCGAATATCCAGTGACAGGTGCCCCGCGGAGACAGGCTCTATCGAGGATGCACGGAAGCAGCACATTTAAGGCTGATAAAGCAGTTGCATGCTCTAGGCATATGGTTAGCTTCGGGTCTCGTATTCAGCCGAAATAGGGGACCAAATACCAAGGCGCAAGCCGAATTCCCTTCCACGGTAAAACGCTGTGAACGAGTCGATGGGCGACATTAGACCTATAGCTCATACGCCCGAATTACGGGCCTCGGCTCTTGATTTGAAAGCATTACGAGGGTGTTGGTTGTCGATTCGTAAATACGACTGTCTTGCCTAACTCCGCCGGAGTGAAGGGTACTATGACCCCTATGTGGCTTTGCGTAAAGCCGAGGCATCTGACCTACTTGAATTAGGCAGGCGAGTTGGCCCAGTTTTAAACTCAACAGAGAGACAGACAGCGTAGCATAAAGGCGGGCACGCAAAGCACCAGGAATTCTGACAGTAGGACAGCCCTTATGAAGGGTGGTGGCCCAACCAAGCCAATGATCATGGTGCTATAGTCCCCACAGAGCATAGCAGGGTCTGCACTCAGCGTCGATGACATAAACTGTACCATTTCTTTGAACGTGATACGTAACGTATCCCGGCAAGGCCATAGCCACAGGAGCATTTGTGCCCACGGCATTGTAGACTCAGAGAGCTGGCCATATCAAGCTGCCGGACTAGGCGGAATATAACAGTCGTTATAATAAGAATGAAGAATGTACGTAAAGCTGACATAGTCACCAGGGGCTGTGACATCGTAGCTGTGACTACTCTTCTTATGGTGCCCATTGGCGCGGTTGCGGACCTGGATTGAGGTCAACGATACTATATATTGCACCAAACTCGAATATGGAAGAACTTATGAAATCAAGCCTCGCCTGGTCCTACAGATAGCGGGCTCGGCAGGTGTTTGGTACTTCGTAAGAGCGAGGCGCGGCTTCGTAGGCGATGCTAAACCTCGCGCTCTCCTGACATAACTCTGGCGCTGAACCCACTGACTTAGGTATATTCTCTCGGAAGTAGCTGCGCGCAGGCCACGCTGATTCAGACACGTCACAGCGTCTTGCAGCGTTCAGAGGGTTCAGGATATCTGCTAGCTGCTGGAACACGGCAAGCAAAGCAAGGTTAGCCATTGTTCGCCCTGTTGCTTCTTGGTTTCCTGATGTGCTTTCGAGTCGGGTCGCAGGTTCGCAGGCTCACCCAGGGCCGAAATTCTCGTTGCGCAAGTCGGCCCCGGGAGAATGACAGGGCTTGCCTTAACATCTGCACAGCCTGCCGCAGGGCGGTGTTCTAACCAGTTACCAACTGTAAATTCGCAGTCGCAAAGAGTACTTATTGGACAGTATTCCTAGGTAAGGAGTCTAGGTCCAGTGCTTCATTGGGTCACGCCGGGCCTCCCAGTACTACCACCCAGGCTGGCAGCATGAGCACGTGCCTCCGACACCAGCGATATGGCCAAAGAACCATCAGCTAGTATTCTAGAGGATGGCAGAGTGGAGATTACTGACCTTGTTTATACAGGTAACGGCGATGGCTATTAACTTCCTTTATGTCTGCCCGATTCTTCAAGCAGTATATGCGACCAGGAATGGAATTTTGATAATAACTAGAGCGGTGAGCACAAGGCTTGGATCTGCACTCTCGTGTCTCTGTGCTACGAATGTGCAATGGTGGTGAGGAAGTAGCGGAGCGTATTCGCCCCCAATCTCACGGGCTTTTTACATCGACTTGAATTGGGGTTCCCCCTAGCGATTTGCGGAGGGTTATGCGGCTGATGCGATCACTAAAGAAAATATATTATGGGACTCAACCCATTTAGCGGTTTCCACAAACCCGCTTCCGCCGGCTGTAAGTTCGTGCATCTTGAGATTATGATGAGATACGCCGCTAATGATCAACTCCGAAGGGTATAGCAAGTTGGAAACCTGAATTGCGTGCCAAAAATAGTAGCAACCATTTGTTCGTCGTCACTTTATCGTAGTCCAGCCCTCCTAAACAAAACAGACGTCCGACGTCAATTGGCGTTTAGTCACGTGAGAAGCCTCAGTACCTAGTCCGCATCTTGGAGATTATTGGCTCTTTTGCCTCTCGGCCTTGGCTTACGATTTTTGCAGGGGGCTATGAAAGGCCCCATTGGTCGCCATACTGAGGAGCTGGCTGGTCTATGAGTGACTAAATGAAGATATATCCGGCAGGTGTCGGGACCAAAAGTCCCGGGCGACACAATGATACCTCCGAGGTCTGAGCAGGAGAAAGACATGCAAGCTCCCCGAAACTGCCGGAGAACGCGACGTGCGGAATGTTTATCCAGCCCGGTAGAGTACTAGGTAGGTACCGTCGTACCCTAGGTACTTCGTACTGAGTGGCTTACATTCTTCTCGGTTCGTTACTTTCAAAGATCGCGGCGAAATCCGACGCCAAATGGGGTTACTGGGGTCTATCGATTACCGGACTTCGACCTCACAAGTCCTTAGATGCCTGTGGTTATCTGGCAGATGTATCTATAAGCACTGAGGGGGTGATGTGCTCCCCGAGGAATTTGTCATCAACCTGGTCATCGACGGTGTCTCAAATCTGCATTACGTCGGTCGAGAAATTTACGCAGACCCCAGAAACTGCTGTATAAGGCGGCGCGGGGTGATAAGAGTTTCCCGCTGGTTGGGCGCGTGGGGACTCTAAAGAAAACAGGGATCCTCCCTCAGCACCTACGCGATGCTGCTAAGCTAAGCTTAATTCTTCGATGAGTGGGAGCGGCAGGGCGTTATCCCCAGTTCGAAGCGTCTCTGCAGACGGCACAGAAACTGGCAAGCCCCTAAACAGTCAGCCAAAGTACAAACGAGAGTGCGAGCATGGAGACCTACAAATCTACGTCGGACCTACCGTAGAATCGGTTCCGAGTGATCCTTGGCAGTGAAGACGGGAAGATATGGGACAGTAAGGATCTTGCTTAGCCGAGTTGTTAGGCGTTAGGCGTTATCAGGCATTGATAAACCCATGTTGCTATTTCGGGGAACAAACCGTCCCCAGCCCCGATTAGTGCGAGGGGCTGGCAATGATACTGCAAATCAACCCGTCGAACACAGGTTCCGAAACAATCTGGAAGGAGGTTCTCAAGACAGGAACGAGCCAGCCTGAGGATGCAATCCGGAAACCTTGTTGTCATAGTCTGCTGAGCCACCATATGCTCTGGTTGTTTTATGGTCTAGTCAGGAAGCAACCTGTGCAATGGGTTGCAAGTAACCAACCAAACCCGGGGTGTTGGTCTCAGGTGCGTAGGTCTTCATAAAAAAATGAAAAATAAAAAGGACAGATAATACGCCAGCTAGACCCGAGTCGTTAATCGTGCAATGGCACATTTGAAACACGATTCCTGAGGGGTATGCATCTGCATTCCAGGTTTCAAGCGAGCATGCATACATCGCAGAGCGACAGATCAACGTCGTATCGTGGACTAGGTCATGTGGTTGGAGCGAATCGAAACGTGGTACATGGTTACGTTCAGCGAACTGTCCCTTACCTATGCATGGCTACCAAATCGGCCGAGAGATTTGGGAAGGGGGGTGTGGTTGGTTGGCGAGGAAGCTCGTGGAAGATCACCAGTGACGACGTAGGCAGAATGCATGGACGGGGACAGGGCGTGGCGAATGGCGTCTTTTGAATCGACTCGGGGACCTGGTTCAACCTACATGTTTACGTACAGCTGACGACCTACCCTTCGGGGACCAGCTGCAACGTCCGGCTGCTGCAGTGAGGTCTAGGCATGTATCTAGTCACTGGCATAATAATAATGTTTCGAAAAGAGCGGGTGCAGGGGTCTGATCCCATGTGGCGACCGGAAATAACATTGTAACCAAAGCGTCCCGATTTGGAAGTTCAGACAGTTTGCGTGCATATGACGAATCCGAGACCACCAATGATGGTGGCATCTCCTCGTCCTCTTTTGCTTAAGCTGTCTGTATCATCGGCGCTAGTAGAAGAGCAGGAAGGAGAGAGGTCTGATGAGAAGGACATACGTAAACGCCCGAAGCCAGACGAACTTTCTGCCCTTCGAAAGCGGATATCGGGACACTTGGAAACAGCTTGGCAACGTACACAGCATGTGCCGTTGTCCGGCAATATTCGATGTAGTGGTTGGAAAGAGGTTGGTGATGCATCGTAAAAAGATGGCGGAGATGGAAGTAGCCGAAAGAAAGCTCTTGCCGGATTTTCAGTTCACATATATAAAATATGAAAAAAAGGGAGACCAAATCTCGAAAAGGGGTATAATCTCTCTTGCACGCCGTGACCCATGTCGCTGCCCGTTGACTTCCTGACTCCGTATGCACCTTGATCCGAATACCCATAAGGATAACTCCGAGTAAAACATCATAAACCGCTTACATAGGGAAGGCCTCCCAAGTCGAGGTATCCCCCATGTTTTTCCCGCCTCTTACAGCTGCCCATTCACATCCCAACATTCGTAGAACATCGTAAATATAAAGAGCTAATCTCAGGAGACTGAGGATGTTCGTCGTTGCTTGCACTTATCATGCAACATGTGGCCGTTGCGAGCCTGTTGATGCAGTTAGCGTTGCGAATCCCGACACCCGAACCAGAGTACCACATACAGTTGTTCTCGTGAATTCTGCGCCGCAGTTGGGACACGTAGCTTTGGCCGCGTGGCCTGATTTTTCCCTTTGGTGCCGCAGGAGATTGCTGAACGTTGAGAATTGACGCCCGTTGCACCCATGCTCCCAACATTGCGGTTTCGGTCGTGTCTGAACGACTCGAACGTGGCCCGGCTCTTGTGCTATACCGTTGCCGGAAGGTAGAACTGGTGGTACTGCATACATCATTCCCGGATCCGTCATGGAAGAAGCGCGGCTGCCATGATTTTAAGTTAGCATACATTCGCGCCCAAAGACAAAGGCACCCATACCCGTAATGTGGTGAAAGCCCCGTGCCGGAGGGAGGAGGGGTGAACCCAGGAGAGTAACTCATGTTCATGTACTCGTTGGGTGGCCTTCGATTGGTATAAGTTAGCATCATAGAGGCCTGCATCTATCTCTCTATTAACCTACAGTGAGGAGAATGTGGCCGAGAAAAGGGGTGACGGTCCGTGATCGGATAAAGGAGGGGACGCTGAGTACGCTGGAATGTATTGCTGGCCGGGAACTGTCGTGACCGGTTCTGCGAGCAGAGATATCTGCGACGGTGCCGTTGTGTATACAGGCATGGTGGGCGCTGCAGAGAACTCGGACATCGTGACGGGAGGCGACGGAGACGAGGTGGAATAGGCTGAGTTCATACCACGGCGAGCACGTATTGAGGATTTTGAGTCCCTGCGGGCTAGATCCCGCTGCCTCTTCAACTCCCGTTGTTCCGGCGTCAGTGTCCCCCGGGGTGGGCTAGACGTGGCGGATCTAGAGCCGATGGGAGGAGTCAGGCTTGCATCAGAAGCATGGCCGACAGAAGCCAAATCGTGACCCAACAGATCTGCTCCGGAATCAAGACCTTCGACAGTCAGTACACTAATCCTTTCTTCGATATTACTACTTGCATACCGGGCCAAGCATAGGAAGAGCGGGGGACACCCATCTCTAGTCGGGGGTCATATGGCAAAGTCATGGCACTAGACTCGACGTTAGATTCTCCAGCAGCACGATGCTAGCAGTTAAATCGACTTACCTCATGTTTGATTCTGTCGTTGGTAGGGGAGAATCCCGGGGAGGATAATTTTGGGCTGGCGCGACACGCAACAATAGATCGACCTGAGTCTGGTTTCGATACTCCCCCCACTGCGAATTCGTGGCACTCGAAGTCTGGTTCGCAAAAGAAGGGTATGGGGCCGGTAGAGCTGTTGTAGAACTTGGCGGAGCCGAGCTAGTATAAGAAGTGTATATCTCCGGTGAAGGTGGCCGGTTGTGGTTGATATTTGAACTGTCACTTGAGTCGACGAAGCCCAAGCTATGTGATGATCCTGTCGTCGTTGGGATAGAATTATAAGTCCTTGACCTAGTCGGGAGTGAGCAGTGGTTTTTACGAGCGTGATTCGGTTCAGAATTGTCCATGATGAAGGATCAACAACACGGGGCAATTCTCGCAATAAGAACCACACATACACTTTTAACTAGTGCGTGTTGTTTGACTCTATGATGAGTTGTTTAGTAGACGGCTTTAGAGGAGAGGCGGCAAGGCTCGTCTTGAACGACTTATAAGTAATGTAGTCGGAAGGAAGCTGTTGATATAGATAGCGTGGTAGAGATGTCAGAAGACGTTGTCCAGAGCCGATCCGTCTACCTTTAGTATTTAACAAGCTCTCAGCCTTTATGACAGTCATGGACCAGGACGCTGAAGTGGTTTATAAACTCATGGAGGGGCTGTACATATGTGGAGTTGGGTTAGTCAACGGTCCCGACAGGGCGTGCGTCCTAGGTACTATAAGGAGAAGGGACTTGAAGAACTCGGAGAAGTCAGAGTGATACCTACGTCGAGAGCACACAGTGCTGTGTATGAATGTATCTGCGTATGTACATAAGAATAAAACTGGCGTGGGGTGGCAACAGCAGCGCCCTTGGAACCACCAGTTTGTGAGTACTAGGTACCTTTTCGGATGAGAGTGGATCCATTTAGGCGGGGACCGGGGGGGGGGGAGGGAAAATGGTACACGAACCTGGAGGGTATGGCAGGGTGATAGACGGAGCTGGAAAGCAGGCTCCACGGGCTGGGATGTATGTACTGCACTGTTAGACGGGTGCACTAGCACGCCCCGGAGAATGCTTGATCCTCCTTCGGTTCGACAGCCAGGACCTAGTGCCCGCCATCGTGGCTGCTTCCATGACAGGGTATGGGCAGAGAAGAAAACGGTCGACGGGGTGGGGTGTTCCTGGCGTCTCATGCGGTCTAAACTCCTCGCTGCGGTAACCACAGGGCGTGTAATGGTCGGCCGAGTCTTTCTATTATAAAAGGCTATGAGTGGGGGACCGAAAGGTGGCTTGCCTATCTGGCTTATGTCCATCTATATGAGCGGGCGGCGTTTGAGCAGGTGAAGCAGCGTCTCTGGGCGGGATGGTGGAGGCAGGTCTGCTTCGCGTTCGCAAGGCAGCAACTAATCTACCCTGGTATCTCACTTATGATCTGATTACCCACATGTAGTGAGGTATAGCGGGTGATAACTTGTACCGGTTAATAGATATGGGCCGATGACGGTCCGACAAGGGGGGAAGAGACAGTACAGTAGCTGTACCTTGCGTCCCGACAAAGGCGGCAGAGAAATAGATTACTGTTGAGCCAAAACTAACTTGGTTTAAAATGGAACTTGCTGCTCATCTCCCACAGCAACTAGGAGCTAACTGTAAGCGGGGTGGCTCATTCTTAGCAATCCCCAACGCCTAGCGTCTAGACTGGACATGGGCATGGGAGAGCGAAAGAAAGATATCGTGGCCTGCCCAGAATGACTACTTCTAACATGGACTTACCTGGAGGTGGGTAGCACTGAGATGAAATTGCATAAACTGTACGATGTACGCAGGATCCAAATCCTTGACACCATTCAACATAAGCATGTGTTGATAATACTACGCGTAAAACTGCCGGGTGCGACAGAGAAGAGAAATGTCAAAATGTCGGGCGAGTTCAGATGGACGTCCCCAAGAAAGGGTCACACTCGCAACCTACAAGCGCTGGCGTCTAAGATATAGGGAGACACCGTGGGGTGAAGGAAATGTGACGCTGGCGCTACTGAATGTTTACTCCAATTCACTCCCATAAGCATACAGGTACCTAAGAGCACCCTTCGGCCGCTTGAGGCCCACTGCGTAAGACCAAGTACATAATAATGTACGGTACATACAGTACGTATGATCGCACATAGATCCCCATTACCAGATAAGGGTGGCTGTAAATGAATTCTCGAGATCTTGAGATCTGTGGTAGTATGTGTAAGTTGATAAATAGGGAATAGGTGGGGTCGGTAGGTAATTGGTACTGTACATGAGCTGATGCCCGTAATAGAAAACGAGTGTGGACGAAGCGTTTCAAGCCCCTAATTTCATGAGATTGACACCTCTTGATTTCATGGCCCATTAATAGTACTGCAGCGATCTAATGTAGTTTCGCTATTCACTTGGCTGAGTAGCGTATCAAGAATAGACATTGTAGACAGACAAGCTTCAAAACAATCAGCCTTACAGTAAGGGAAGAACCCCAATCTCACGGAGAATGCTATGCTATGGGCACCCAGCTAAGTTTCCGGATACATGGCACTGGACTGGCAGGCGGAAAGCGGCCTTGTGTATTCTCGAGCTGAGTCTTTCCTTCGCCTAATTGCGGGCCAGCTGAGGGCCTGAGGCTAAAAACCCCAAACGTGAGTGGTTAAGACGAAAAGGCATGTGCCTTGCTAGCGGATCAACACTAGCTCTTCTTGGTAAGGCTGGCCAATTATAAAAGTACAATGCAGCACAAAGGAACCTAACCGTAAACATCGGCTTCTTTCTCCACAGATCTGAAACTACCTCCAGTCAGCAAATCAGCAACGCCTCGTCTCGCCCCTATCTACAACCGGCGTGTACTACGGAAGTCCTGCTTCGATCCACATTGCCAATTCCCAATCTCGTCAAGCGTTATCTATTTTTATATCATGCTCGAACCTTACATATGCTCTGGGCTAGCATATCTGTATTCTTAGGTCAATGACAGTCTTTTGACTAAGGAATCTTGTTATGACGGTGAATCTGTGCAGCCACAGTGATAGATAATGCCTCCGAAATAGCAGGAAGCCAGACGTCGCATCGCGTCACATATCTACGCATAAGGAGATACCCAGTCTTGAGATTAACCAGACACCAACAAGATATCAGACATCTACCATAAACAAAGCTAATGACGTCATCCTAAATCATCCGCAAGCAAGATCTCCCCCTCACGGAGAGTTCTGTTTGATGCTATCCGCTACACGCTCTTAGAGACCACGTAGCCTTGAGCTAGAGCAAAAAGCAGATGAAGGAGCCAACACCGAAGCATGTCCGATGTTGGCTTCCTGAAGGCGCAGGTGTCGTTTAAAGTGCCCTCTAGGAGGCACGGAGCCAACATTGACAGTGCATCATCCCCATTGCGCATTGTGACGTATGCGATATCATGACAGTCGACTCTAAAGTCGTACCAACATCTTCAGATATTGAAAGACGGTGTAGATAGATAGGGAGACTCCATGTGGCTTACACCAGATTCTGAACCACACGGATCCTCTTATGATTAGTCCTCTCTGAAAATCCACTGGACTAACACCGTTACGGCGACTGAGCGGGATACACTAGCCGTTAGTTAGGAGCGGCCCATCCGTTGTTGAACCATTGATCCGACATACGATGCTTAATTCGGAAAGCATGTCGCGTTTATAGTGATTAGGGACTAAGATTAGAATCTGGTTGACAATGGCGGGTTAGGTGTACGGCAAGCTATCCTACACTAGCGAAGCTAAAGAGCTCGGCAGGAGCATCTTCGTAACTGCGAGTAATGTTCTCGAGCTAGATGCAGAAGACTAACGATATCGAGAGAGTGGGATCTCATTGGCCGCTGTGTGCCCAACGATACGTAGCATCACGCTTCTGTCTCGTACCGGTCCCTATTCCTGAACGACTTCTAGAGCCTCTTCCGTGTTCGAAGTCCCTAGTTACCGAATGGCGAGTTGGTCACATTTCAAGTCCGTCTAGATATTGTCAACAGCAGATTGTAACCATCAAAAACGAATCTAACCGTTGATCTGAAGGTAGCATCAGAGTAGCTGGCTAACCAAGCCAATAATCTGGGGTTAGATGTACGCATCGGCAGACCATCGGCAGGTGAAGCCAACTCTGGGGAGGAGACGGTAGGCGCGCTTATTTTGGAGCAGCCACCGCGATCAACTACTCGACTTACGTCCTTGGGCTGCCGATAGAGCATCGGGTTCGAGATACAGGCGCAATAATTATACGCCGGTATCTATTTGAATGCGTGGCGTTCGACTCTCTAACCTCTAGTGTCCTTCGAAGGGAATGCTTCCAGGACACATATCTGACAGGAGGCCCAAGAGTTGCTATGCCGCTTCGGTTTGACAGGGACTGACAGGAGACAACACTCCGCGGCTTTTCTAGTTCCCATTATAGCTTCATCACAGGACAGTTATATCAAACCAACGTCTCTTTAGGATCAATTAAGCAAGTAACAGGTGTCCGGTCGATCTGTGAAGTTCAAAGTCCCCTGATAACCTAATAGCAGCTGATAGTATGAATAGAGTTTGTCAGGAGCCGGTTCCATTCCTGATCGGCCGGGAAGGAAGAAAAGAATGCTGACGGCTTCAGTCCGTAGAGCGGCTCGTGGCCTTCCGGGATGTCATGGGTCCGGTCCCATGCAAGCCCGAAGCTAAGCCAGCTGAGCCCGTCCAGGGCGGGTTCTTAAATGTCTGCCTGGGGTTTTAAGACTCCACTGTCGTAATGGAGAACCGGCGCCGGATCTTATTGGAGGGTTCGTATACATGGAGGCTCTAATCGGCTAGTCTGCCGCATCTCGACTTCCGACCTGCTGCTTTTAGCTAAGCAGCTGGTAAGGCTGGACGGCTACATATTCCAGGATTATTGCAGTTAGTGCCGTACATCCCAACATGCCTAGATCGTTCTTCGATTACTGTATAGCACTAACTAGAAAGATCCCTGCGGTTTGTACATTAGCTTCGCCTGTGAAGAAAGCGGAAAGCCTCGCTGTGCGGATAGTACACATCCGCGGAGGATGTGATCTAATAAGTACTTGGTGATTGTATCGTGGGAATTCAAATACAGTACGTAGAGGAGGGTGGAGTGATTAGGAAAGACTCATCGTCGATCATCCATTCGCTGTTGTCGCCCGCCATTAGAATGCATTGATGATGTCCCGGGGCGGTTGTCGTCCAGAGTGTCATGATGCCGCTATGGCTTCGAGGCCTTGGCAGCCCAGATGATCTGCCAAAAACTACCCTGCCTGCAGACATGTGGGCGGCCTTAGGTATCATCGCTTGCCGAAAGCGGTAGCTTTCTGCGAGGCGACAGCATCGTATTTCGTTGGCGAAGCCATCGCATATTCTAGACCGGCTCATCTCGAATCCGCTTTACGTACATCATGTTCTGGAAAGAAAAGAAGGTATACCTAGATGCATGAAGACTGAATTGACGGGTGAAGTCGTTGGCTGCGACATATACTGTATTTACCGTAGGTCTAGTTTGCTCCATTAGGTAAGGGCCCCTCGGAAACGTGAGCTTGTGGATCGTCCATTATCGAAATGCTCATGTCTACTCTGTTATCGCGATATGCCCGCGGAGGAGACTCGCTGCATGGATCGTCTGGTTTACCTGGCGCTTTATCTTCGAGTGTTTATTTGAGTGGCGGATTCGTCATTATCTACCCACCTTAAGTAGGTAGGTGCATATTCGACGGTAGGCGACACCTACAGTCATACGCAAATGCAATTGTACGTATGCGTGGGTGTACTTAGCGTGTTATGAGGCCAATGTGTGTAAATGCTCAAACGTCCATCCGTGTAGAGTTGATGATCCAAGTAGCTGTGTGGCGGCGGCCATTCCCGTAGTACAAGGCGTGGGATAGCGATTGGTCAGCGTTGCGAAGCGGCTCTTCACTGGTTCATAAGACGCTATTTAAATCCGAGCAGTTTAATAAGCAATGAACAGCCCACCCAAAAGCGACAGCTTTCTAGACCGACACCTGCTTTCCTCTTTACACGCCCACTCAAAGAAAGTTCCACAAAAGAATTGATATGCACACCGACTTTCCGGAAAGCAGCCGTGCCATCCACCGGCCTCCATTACAGCGCCTTCAGCGAGCTCCTGGCCGCCTAAACAGCGCTGAAGTCCCTTATTTTCCCATATCGAAAAGGCGGGCAGCGAATCGTTTATGGTAGCGACGCTCAGCTATTTCTCAAACTAGCGGGCGATATGTCTGGATGGTGTCCGGAAGGTAGGTACTTCCCCCTTCCCCTCAGTTATGCAGCGTGGAATGCGTAGTTATCATACCCATCATCATCGCCATGGACCGATCATCCAAGCGGAGACAACTACAACCCTCAGAACTGCCCAATGAAGCTCCCGATATCGAACACCATTCGTTCTGCTCTTTCTATCTACGGGTGCGCTCTATACGAGTTGAATGCTGACTCTTCAAGGCGACGCTGTGTTTTCTTCGCAAAAAGGGCAGAATGATGATGTAGTGAGCCCCTCCTTTGGGAATTGTGATAATCGGCCGGCTTTATGGCTATTCTCTCCGAAACTCCTCTAGACCTTGCAAACCCCGTCGTTCGGACCATGCTGTCACCCGCTACGACTCGTCCAGCAACCCTGCCAGCTAGTAGCTGGATACCCAAGAGCTGTAACCTTAGAACAGGCCTGCGGGTCTTGAGATAACCCCATCGACCCTATCTCTAAAGGGGCAAGATTCTGACTGGAAGGCGCTTCCCCCCGGCTTTTGGCATCGGACTCTCGCTTTCAGCATGAAGTGCTCTTGAATATATCTTGAGCTAATATCTGTACACCTTGATGTCTTTGATTAGGGAGTCGTCTTACACTCGAACGTCCAAGGTTGCTTGTCCAAGATGAGACAGACACTCTGAGCTGGCCTTTTCTTTTCGTTTGTCTGACCCTTTCTAGGACTGGCTATGCGCTTTTAAGGAACCTGCTGGCCATATAGTCAGCCGTCGACATAGCTAATGTCGTGGTGAACAGTCTACCAGTTTGAATGAGGTAAGTACTCACATTCTGTAGACGGGTTCGTAAATGCGCCTCGCCCGATCAGTTAATATTGTAAACTTACTATTGGCTCACGGTTGATGGGTCGGTTGTCCCTCACACTCGTTCTCAGGTCTGGGCTCGGCCGATTGAGAGGCGGGCTTCCAGAGTACATTGAGAGGCTACATGATAGTCGTCGTATGATTGCATGAGGACAGCAGCCAAAGATCATCCCTGCGAACTTTGACATCGCTCGGAGGAAGGGATCGACCAGGGGACTGCTGATCCACAATGTGCTGTACTGGCTGAAAGCTTGGCTACCCGCTCACGTTTTTCCCACGCGTCTCCAGTCCGCCGAAACGGCGTATGCAACGCCAGCTGCATACCTTATTGCTCCCAAATGCAACGGTGACGGAGCTCCAATCCAGGTACGATGTTTCACCCATGCTCAGCTAGGTACATGCTACCCGTAACCGGGCCTCCGAGCCCCACAGGCACCCAAGATCATGTCGTATCTACAACGCTCCTTAGGGCTGGTAGTATGACGCACAACAACCTGCTTTGTGCAAATAAAATGAGGACTGGACTCGTCCTCAGGCTCATGACGGAATGTCTTATGCCCTCGTTTCGCCCACAATTGCATTCATCAACCTCATTGACCTCCGTTGTGCGCAGTATCATCGTTTTGGCATTAGCCCCATCATGAGTGATGTGATTCGCGCGATTCAAGCAGGAGTGTCTCCAGGCCGCGGATTCCGCAAATGAGATGGGGTAACAAGACCGTCTCGGCCGTTAATTCGCCGCGTAGGTAGTAATCAATAAGTATGGCACTTTTGACACTAGCGGGTTCGCTTGCGTTGTCTCCACTGCTACTACGGCTTCTTCTTCTTCTCCCCCCTGGTTCGCAGTGTTACGAAGCGGTACTGGTCCTTTGCTGAAGTCGTACTTCTTCGCTCTTGCAGCAATAATACTATAAAGCTAACCTAACTAATAGTTAGAATCGAGGGCTGCGCAGAAGTACACTCAACCGCTTGTTTTATTGTGGGAGGAGAAAAGTATTTATGGAGCTCATCGGTGCACCTGTTGCCGCAAGTGACGATCTACCTAACTGCTAACAATTAGCTAGGAATCCAGGTAAGAAGTTACACGGTCTATTAAAAACAGTCCTCGGAAGTTACAAAAACCTCCACAATAAAACAATGGACCGAGTGTAACTCACTTCGTACGTCCATTGAAAAGGAAAAGCATCTGCTGTGCCGCATATTTCCAGGGAGCCTAGGCTCCGCGAAGGGGCAACACCAACCGCAAAACTTCCCGGAATACCAAAATCTTTGATTACGGGCAGGTAGGCATGACCGGATAAGAGATCCCGACGTTCTCTCCGGACTCCTCAACGACAAAATTGCCAACTGGACTAGCGGCCCATTATAACTGGAAGAAGCAAGAATACGCGAGAGTTTAATTAAGTGGAACCAGAGCCTCACCATGGTCATAACAACAAAAGCTTCTGCGTCATATCGGGAGCGCACTGGTTACTATGCACATGCTGCTTTCGCATAGTTTCTATTTTTGCTTCACATGCTAGCGGTAACGGGTGGTTTGAGACAAATTTCAAGGCACCTAACTAATGTATGTCAGATGTTGCAATTATCTTGTAGGGCCTGGGCAAGACACGCCAACCCCTTTCTGTAGGTGTACCCCGTTCCCCGCGTGAGCCACGGTCCCGAGCATAGCGCCGACAGATCTTGACGATGACTGCCGAGCTGCGCTACGTCTCGTCCATCGAGCAATAGGATGGGGCGTTCTTGAGTAACGTTCGTAGAGTCGCCTCCTGGTCGTCTTCGGGCGGACGCAGTCTACTGGTGGTAGCAAAGGATTCCCTGCGTTCGACCGGACGCCTCGAAGATGAGGAGGCCGACTAATTCTATCACCATGCGGGCGGTTTCCCATCTGCTCCGGTTTGGGAAATGCCGCAGGTGGCCGGCGGTGACCCTCGCCGACCATAAGGCCCGCCTTGGCGGGTTGCTGCTGGCACGTGGGTTCCCCGTAGCTGCATGCCTAAGTGTCGTCTTATAGGTGATAAAGCCGGGACCGAGAGGCCAGGGCATAGGCCCATTCGTCCTCCTTGTGATGCTGCCCATTGCCTGCTTGCGGTCTGAACCCTGAGCTTTTCGTGTTGCTGTCAAGAGCTCTACTTCTGCCAACTCACCCACCCGTCCCGTTCATTCGATCCACCATTACCTATCCCTGCTTCTCCTTCAATCGATACGCTTACGTATGCGGGCAAGTTCAACCAACAGCCGTATTATAATACCGGTGAGAAGACGGGTAGCCCTTCCACAGGGATAGCGAACTCGCCGCCCCTTTCGACGGAGAATGCCCCCCAGGAATGCTGCCACAATCATATAAATATCTCCGCAAGGCCCGTGGATCGACTTGTCCCACTGCTAAGGAGACTCTGATGACACCTACAACGAAAAATGAAAATTATGGGTTGCCTTTCGCGAACTGCAAGCCTGCAAGCGTGAAGCGACCGCAGATCGCCGTGGTGACGGAGACGTCCGTCTATCCGTGCATCCATAAGCTTACATCGAAAGTGACTCCCTTTCCTTAGGAGATACCGGAAACGACTGATCGTTGACAATACGTACGCAATTACAGAAATATATGTGGCCGATATATTGAACTTGTTATGGGACTTACTATGACATAGTCACCAACGCGACCTGAGGCTTTACCTTCTCGTATCAGAGGTAGAGTCTATCGTTCGACCATCATACGTCACGTCTTGTGTAGCTGGTGACCTCCCACCCTACTTACTCGGATGCCATTACGCACGTCTTGATTCCCTACGAGTGAAATCTGCATACCAGGCCAGCGAGTCCATTTTCTTCATTCCGGCACAGTAACGGCTTAGCAATACGCGTGCATTAGTTGTCTCGCTTATAGTTTTCAATATTTCATCCAACGTAGGCGATGGCTTCAACACCGGTTTCAGCTCCAAACGTTAAACGGCTCGCTTCAGGTGCATGAACAGCATATCTCTACCAATAGACGAGTGCTTCAGCTTTAAGCGACGACCTACCCAACTGCTGCGGGGAACTTCGACATGGCCCCCTTCAGAGCCCCGCGGAGCTACCTTGTAGATAGATTAAAAACTCGATTCTACTTCGCGTATATCCTTGGCTTTTAAGCAGGGCACTTAGACTCTCTATCTCGAATAAGGGTTCCTTGCGGAGAAATTACGAAGCGGGTGTGCTATGAGCGCGCAGGTCTCAGGCCATCTCGGGGATCTTCAGGGGGTAGGCAGTTACCCAAAGCGGGACTAGTTGGCAATATTCAAGGAGCCTGTAGACAACAGATCCCAGCTTCCTTCGTCGGCAGCGTTGCCGATACTCAACCCCTAAAGTGGCTGGGGAGGGATGAAGAAGTCGCCCAGGAGCCCCTGTTGCTGTGGTGGTACAGTCACGATTCCCGGGGAGATGGTAATTTGCACCCAAAACAGACTCGATGTGAGGATCCGGAATGCGGGACTTGGAAGTGTTTCCCATGGGTCATATCGAACCTTATTTCCGCCCTTTGGGGAAGAGCCAAATCGCGACGCAGGCGGTGGCGGTTGCGTACAGCCTGCTGACATGTCCATGGTCCTGGCCTCCTCACATCCGGGGTAGGCAGCCCCAGGGGCGAAACTGGGTCGCTTGCCCTGTGTATGTATATTGATCCTCCATGCAATTCGCCAAGGGGATCGTCGGAACAGACGCTGCCCCCTCTACACAGTGCCACGGGGAGTCTAATTCGCCTCCACGGCTCGTGATTCCGGGCCTATCTATCTATCTATGTATTAGGGCGCCTCGTTAACAAGCCTCTCTGCGTCGCTAGCATTACTTCGTGGGGCACCTTCCTCGTGAGGAATCCGCGCGGATATCGGCCGAGAGAACTCGCCACCGCGACGGCCTAGCGCCGGCCGAGAGATGCGGTCATGATTGGGGGAGATAGGAAGAAGCCCAATAGCCCTATGACAGCGAAATTTGGGTGAAGCATTCGGATCATGGATATGGAGTGGTGATGTATACTACTGTATAGATGAGGGAAGGTTAATGGTCTGTCCTCTTCATTGTCATCCTTAGCCCTCCGGCGCCGAAGATCTGGGACCGGGCGGCCGGGGGACGGGCCCGAGGTTGCACCCAACACAACAGTTCCCATTTTCGGAAGTGGGTGGGCGGAACGGTGAGGTCTGGGTAGGCGACCTGTTATTACGTCCCTCTTCCCCGTTACCTTGTTTTTGGGGTTTACAGAGAGGAGCTCCACTTGATGTACCGCTACTCGTGTGCTTATTCGACCCCGCGGCCCCTGGCGTACCTAGCTACAGCAAGTACCTACCTGCAGGACGGGGCAATATTACTGCTTCCAAGGCTGCATGATCTGTAAACGCCATCTGCATTGTCGATCGACCCGGGGCGGTGGGCTATGCGTGTGTCTGTATGCGGGTGTATTTGTTATGTTAGTGGGTTTCCCAGGAAGAAGCTTGGAAGCACGTATGCAACTAATAATTAATGGGAAGCCGGGGGGGGGGTGCATGATGCCGGAATTAGGGTTACCTACGAAACTGAAAAGAAAACATTTAGAAGGTGGTCGGAAAAAAAATTACAGGGCCCCCCGAACCTTTCTGGGGTTCGCTTGCTATAGATAGAAATCCCTGAAACGCACTGAGGCTTGGGGGATGTAGCGCCCCTTGAATTTATCTACGTATGCGGGCAGTTGATTCCAATCGATACCAACATACATACTCACGAAGCCACTCTCTATCAGAGTCTATCTCTCTCGGCGAGAAGGTAGTACGTCGCTGATGCGTCTACGATGTCAAGGGTAGAAAGCTGCCACCTGGGGTACAGTAAGTCGAGACCCTCACAGGGTCGTTATTTTTATTCCACGAAATCCATGCGCAGCCGTCTGGGCGGCCGCTCCTAGCGCGCAGCGAGGCTGAATCGAAACGCCGTCGGGTCTGGTATTATCCCCAAGCTGACGCTGAGGCTCAACAGTCGACGCCAAGGTCTAGCGCAGGCAGCCGCCATTGGTGATGACCCGGCAACGGCAGGTCCTATCCAAACCGGCAAGAGGCGGCTATTATTGGGTATAGAAGACGGGGCTCTTCGGCTATTCCTGCTGGGGTCTCCCTCCTCATCGCCACGGCCTATCTCGAGATATAGACGGGCCGTTGGTACACGATCTGTCATGACTGTTCTGGGGTGACTGGGTTGACCGGTAGATAGATGCACTCCATGGTCCGCCACGTGCTGTACCCGCGTGCTTGATCGCGAGACACCTCGCCCACTAGGCAGATGTGTCCAACCATTTTACGGTAGGTCACGTAGTCTACTCGGGGCCGTCCTCACTCGCATTGTCGCGGCGCGTGTTCGATACAGATCAGAAACGAGGATCTGTATACCCCTCCACCTGTACTTCCTGGCCCGGCTGGATCTGATTATGGGCGACCATGATACCAGCCTTTTGAAATCCCACGACCCGGTTCTCCACGGGAGACCGATATAACATCACACTGTGACATACTATCGGCCTATAGAACCTGCCAGAGTCGTCTGCCTGGCTCTGGTTTCAGATAAACTGGCAGGTAAGGTACTATTCTTAGCAGACGATCGGGCCCGACTGGCAGCCCGGAAGATGTTGTGATGACTGTATGCGAGTCTTATCTACGGCTAAAAGGGGGGTTCGTTCTCCGTTTTCTTTGTTGCAGCAACCCTGACAGCACTATTCTGTAGCAAAATGGGTAGTACGCCCGGGGGGTCAGATGGATTTCTATACAGCCATCACTGGTGCAGAGGCATGTCTCTAGGATCGAGGTTTCTCGTTCTTGGAACGCCGGATATGGGTGCGACAGTACGATGCTATAAAAAGCACCCAGGCGCCCGGTGGATAGAGATGCTGGCTCCCGCTTCGGGGCCGGTTGATGCGCCTGCACAGTGGGCCAGCGCGGGGTGTGTCAGCATATGGCTAGATGGGTGTCATACTCTGGGTAAGCACCAGGCCAGACTTATATGTGTAGGTAAAACGGAGCCAATGCTACGAAACAGATGCTGTATTACACTAGCTCTCCGACAACACCAGAACGCAGAGGACCTTAAGTCTAAAATTATCGTCGGAGCCGGAAAGGGGCTCATGTGATGGCCTCTTTCCCACCCCTCAACCAATGAGACCTGCCGTAAACTCACAACGCCTCACACCGAAGTCTAGGCATGGAGATTATGATACTGAGGGCGGCGAAAGCAACATGATAGAATGGGGAGTATGACAGATGGCAATGAAAACAAGTTTTGGACATTGCGGATCTCGTTGCCACTCCAAAGTCTCGTGGACAGCCAGGCCAGCTACATGGCTTACTACGAATAGACCGAGATGACTACTTCCCCGAGCCGTTGGACGTATTTGTGTACAATATTCCGAGTCCCGTCTGCTAGACCTGCGTGTCATGCAGTCGTTTTGGGTCGCCCTAGGGTTTTCCTCCGTTACAACGGCGTCGGACCTCTCTCGTGTGGCGGTGGAGTGGTGCCTTGGAAGGGAACGCTGATCTCATGCCATGTATGAATATTTCGGCATCCGAGGAGGGGAAATAGAAGGATCAAGTCAGGTAGCCGGGGATAATTAGGGGCAACGGTATGAAATCCGAGCAGCTACCGTTGAGGCCATATCCAGACTCCGACCAAAGGCCGTGACGGATGACCGTTTAATCAGCCCCAGATATCAGGTCGTATATCCTAACTTTCGGGGGAATTGGAGCCTAGGTCTTACTCAGATGTATTTAAAGTAGTAAATACCAGTCGCTTGGACCGCAATAACAACAATGAGTCAATATACCCCTAGGGGAGGTTCATGTCCCGAAAGTGCCGTTGACAGCTCTGTCCCCCTGAAACTAGGTACAGCAATATACACAACTTGATCGGTTCTCTTGAGCCTTGTGATGTCGTCACGCCATGACATACCTAGTTCAATGGTGGAGGGTTGATTGACCACGGGTGATTGCTAGTTCTCCTACTCGGCACCTATGTGGGAGCACCGGCGACAGCGCATCTAACCCTAGTGCAGACCGGGCAACCCCAGCCAAAGACCCTCTCCCCAGGGGTTTGGGCAGCGCACAGAGATAACCTCCTCTCGTCAGAATAGAAAGTGAGCCCACCGGAAACTTCTACCTATATGCCAACGCCCATTTCTCAATGGGGGTGACGGGGATCTGGATCCACGCCTAGTATGTTACCTATCCGATGAAATCTTTTGGGCATTCTAAAGCATAACGTACATATGTGCACGTTCTCGGTGTCCCGAAGGTTTCCACCATCCCGGGTCGTTTGAATAGCGGCCGCGTGGGCTTGTGTCTCTCACTCGATCTGATGACAAGGACGAAACCCCGGAGAGCCCTCATCGCTGCCCCCCGAACCTGCCCAAGCCATACTGATCACATTAAGAGTCAGGTAAGTTCTCGTGACGAACCCCGTCGAGTCCAAAGGAGCTTTCAGCCTTTTCATTCTTTTCTCTGTCTTTCGCGTCCGTGGGGAGGGGGAGGGGGAGGAGATAGTAAAATAGGGCCTTACATATAGCCAGCGCTATAGTACATAGCTAGAAGAAAGCAGTACGGGGTGCAATACGTAAGAATCGCCACCGACAACGGGAAAGCACTTCTCACGTCGTTACGGCGCGTAACTGGTTTATGTGCGGCTCGCTCTGAGTGACTGGGAGTCCAGAAGCGCTCGCGAGAGCCAACAGTGTCTACAAATAGAATGCCATCCACACGTACGCCTTATACACAGTAGGCTCCCAAGCGGGATAAAAAGAATCTTTGACCTCGTGTTACAATAATATCCCGGAAAAATTGCAGCTGGCAAGAATCAAGAACAACCCCTTGTTCTTTTGACGTCATTAATCTCGGACCTTGGTTGTTCTCATGTGACTCTGTGGGCATGGTTCAGGTGGAGCCGCGAAGGTTCGGGTATATCTATCACACTCTGCTGCCATGAACCCTGAGAAGGGGTCGCTGGCAATACAATGAGTAGGCCAGTGCCTGATTCTGCGTCCTAGAACAAGCCTTTGACCTAAAAGCTCAGGTTGACATCTAAGCAGTCAGGGCGAGTGAGGCACACATCCTTAACCGCTCTCAACGGGACATCTCCCATCTGCAGCTGATTCAATACGTCAGCTGAAATCCTACTGCTAACAGGTGTTCTCACCATCAAATTGCGGGATGAATATGCATAAGAGTTCCCTCTTGTTTGAATATTTCTACTCCTATTGGGACGACCATTATTTCGTCCTCACATGGGAAGATCCACTGGTTTGTCGACGATGAAATCCAGGATATTCCGGGCGACGGCCTGAGGCGTGAGATCACCCTGGTCGGTAAAGAAAGACGTGATGAATTCTGGTGGCTACATATTTATCGTCAGCACGTAACCAAGTGCGAGGCTCCGACGACCGGGCACTCACCGTATAATCCACAGGATCAGAGGGACACTGGCAGGTATCCTCGCTGGTCTGCCCCTGACTCCGGCTCGAACGGAAGTTGATAATGTTCTGCTTGAAGCCTGGGAAACCGAGACGGGACTGGTTCTCAGGAAACGTGTCTCCAAACTTGTACTGCTCGGCGGCGACGAATAGCTCCTTGTTGTATGCCTTCGCTATCAAGGCTATCTGGTAGGTGCCCATTCTGGAGATTACTCCGCCGTTGGAAGCGACTGCCTCGGCGCCCAAGATGACTCTGTTAACCTTCTCCATGGCGTATGCAACCGCTGAAACAGGAATCGTAGCAACTTTTACGCCTTTGATTCGCAGTGCCTCGACCATTCTGTTGCTTTCCGTGGGCTTCGTCTCATCCACGACGTAGATGACATTGAAACGCCTTGGTGGGTCTCCGCCGTGCGACTCGGTTGCCCTCTCCAGCAGGGTTCCAACGGCTCTTGAGCCGCCATGTGTTAATATGGTGTAGTTATCGCGAATGAACCGTCTATTCGCAGAACCGTATTAGCATCTGAGTCGGAATTAGCTGTATAAGTACAGGCTGCCTACCTTCCAACCCAGGCGATCGTCTCCCTCGCACGCTTAGCCTTCTGAACGAAAGCCGTCCCATTACGCAACAGCTGTTCTCGTACCACCTCGAAGTTCCTATGACTACTAGTCGTTTCCCTATCAGGACCGGGTTGCTTAAGTTGCTTGAGGAAGTACTGCTGGAACAGGTCGGTGCCGTGGTAGACGGCGATGGGGTTCGTGACGGAACTCTGGAGCTTCGCCGACTGAGCCTTCATGAGATCCATAGTCTCATGGACTGTCGTAGAGCTCACATGGCGCAGGGCCTCGATCATGGCCTCGATGGCGGCCAAGGACTTGATCAGGTCGGGATCCTCTGCCAGCAGGCGGTTGTACGTGTCGACGATGCTGTATTAGAGGCATAGTATTAGCTCCGGAGCGCTCACGCTCACTGAGTAGCATGGGAACTAGCATTTACGTACTCGAAGGACTCGATATCCGGATTGTTGCGAATGGGTAGTTCGCGCGAGCTTGCGCTCGCATCAACTGCGCTCGGCATCGTACAGTGGGGCAAACCGATGACAACAAATGGATACAAAACCAAGTAAAAAGATTTCGGTGGTTTTCTTGTCTGGATTAGAAGGCCCCAAAACTTGGCGCTGCTTGGGTTTATATAGAAAATAGCTACGAATACATGTGAGGAAGGGTTTATGAGTCAATTGAACCTTAAGCGTCACTTATCCGAGTTTAGGTACGGAAGAGAAAAAAAGCCTTGTACAGCCGGAAAGTCGCCCCGCATTGAAAAGTTGCCCTATGACATCCCCAATTGCGGGGTCTTGGCAGGTAAGTGTAGTACTTACATCCCCTAACGTTAGACAGCCAAGTGACTACCACCACGCTAGCACCATATCCTTCTCCTTTCCCCCACTCTCATCATCCTTGCGCTCCTTCACGGCCCAGCACAGTCTCAGAATCCCAGACGAGGGATCTCGTCTCCCTCGAAACGGCGCAGCTCCTGGCGTCCCGCGAGCTCCGTCCAGAGGGCCGTGTATTTCTGCATCATCTGCAGCAGCGGCTCGGCCTGGACGTAGTCCTGGGCCGCCGACGCCATCTTGTTCTGGAGCGTCAGGTGACCGAGATAGGCCATCATGGCGTCCTCGAGCAGCTTGGCCCGCGCGAGGCCATGCCACGCGCTCGAGAGCTCGCCGCCCTTCATCTTCAGGTAGTCCTGCGCGATGCGCCGCTGGTGCTGTCCCTCCCGCCTGAGGCACAGGGCGTCGAAGTCCTTGGCCTTCTCGATGTGCTCCCCGACCTTGTCGAAGATGATCTGGAAGAGCTCGCCGGTCTTGGTGGGTACGCTGCGCGGGAAGCACTGCCGGCTCGCGAGCTTGTAGATGCCGCCAAGTAGTGTCTGGAATTCAGCCGTGTCCTCGGGGCACGCCTCGCTGATGAGTTCGCCGGCTCTGTCCACGGCGCCGAGGATGTCTTGCAGCAGGGCTTTCTCTGCTTCAGAGAGCGGGGCCGATTCGGAAATTGCGGGAGGAGCCATACTGATGCTGAGAGTAATGAATCTGAAAGTGTGGTGATGTTGGGTTGCTGAAAGTAGGTAATCCTCGTGCCTAACACTCCTGGATGAAATATCCTCAATTGCTCTTTGTTCGTATCCGATCGAGGTCCAACATCAAACCATGACTCGACTTTTTGCTTGCGTTGGTAGGGAAAGGCTTTGGCGGTTGATATGGAATTGGCGGTTGTTATGCTGTCCTCTGTTGGCTATCGACTCGTTGGTTATTTCTCCTTTTGTCCTTGACCTATTCGGTCCACCCAGATCCGCTCCCGCAAATGCGTGTGCTACGTGGAAATATATAGATTCTGGAATTTCTCACCACAGGTTGCGTGATATGGGGAAGAGTGATTCACGCTCGGCCAGTCCTGTACCACTTGACGCATAGTCCTCTTATCTGCCTCTGCCCCGTCATCTCCAGGGGAAGTCGTCCTGTGGTAGCTGCACTGGAATCTTATCTGATTGCTTCTCAGAGCGTTTGATTACTACTGCATGTTTGCTAGATAACTACGGACAGGCCAATTTGCCACCTCCCCAGACCGCACGTGGTTTCATAAAGTGTCCTTAATCAAACCAGCATGAGCTTTTACCGTCATTCAGATGAGCCAGATCTAGACGACCCAGATTCACCGCTACCAGAGATTACGAGAAATAATCCCGTTACCCGAAAGATGGGCAAGCCGTAGCTCGCCTCTGAGCTGCACCTCGAGATGAGAGGAGACTGCCATCTATGTCCGGAAAGTACCCCTACTGCAAGCAGCACGGGGTCATAACTGGCCTTCATCGAACGGCGCCTGCACCCGTTCCAGACCGTGCTTCTCAGGCTCAAGACCACGAGCTATACGAAGGTACCTAGGCCGGCGTATCCCCCTATACGAGTTCAGCGAGCGCATGGAGCAGAAGCCCTTAGCCGCGACCTCTAGCATTAGAGACCCGGGGCACGAGAAGTCCATGCTCTTCGAGAAACAATGGACGACAAGCATTTTCCTCCAGGGCAGGAGGAGGGGGACGAGGAGGCATCGACCGACATTCTCAGAATTTCCAGATTCTGACGCTGAGCACGATGCTCCGCCGCGCCTCCCTACTGTGAAAACCACGGGCTCGGCGTCGCGACCAGGAGTTTACGGGCTTCCACCGCGAAGCCACAGAACAATCGCCGCATTCTACGTCTTATTAGTCCACGCAATAGCCGATAGGGGCGGTGGGGTACCAAAATAAAGACGCCGATCGATACTTATAAAAAAAAACGTACAACACCAGGGATTCGCTGGTCGTCACCGACCCAACTACTAATCTGGCCCTACGCGGCTTGTCTAGGGGAGAGCGGACGGGATCCCGAATTTTCCACGTGGTATGGTCGTACGTGGCAGAATGTGTTGCCTTTCTATCTTATATACCAAGCTAGTTCGTGGTGCGTGCAAAGCACTACTATCTACCTCCCAAACCAGAGTATCTCACAGCTCGTAAGCTCGGAACTTAAAAGACGCCGCGGCCTATTCCAATTGGGTATGGTTTGTAGTCGAGGTGTATCTTTAGACCTAAACTTGTCTAAGAGTTCTAGAGGATTCAGGGGAGGCCTTATACTACCCAAGATCTATGTATCGGGACGAGAACTCCCCAGGACGCACTCGATAGACTCTCGTCAAAAAGCCACTCTATGTTATAAGTATGCTTCCATTCACCGTGCGAAATCTAGATGATCCTCAGGCACGGCCTATATTTAGGTACCTACCGAGTCGAGGATGTGCTACGACCGAGTTACCGTTTAGCATCTGAGTTGGCGCAGAGGATCCACTACGCCGAGCTCGATATGAAGCGGCTACTGAAATACGCATCTACGTTCTCACCTGAATTAAGAAGAAGTAGTTCATCCGAATACATGGATTATCATGAATGACTTACAAGGGATGGAGATGACAATACCCGCTGCTCGTCGCTGAAACACGAAGCCCCAGCCATCTCGCCGGCAAGAAAGAGAAAATAGGTGTATCTGCTGCTCAGAGAACGTCTCTATGACCTTTTGCTTGCAAAACCATCTTAGGGGATGGTAACCTCTGATACCGAGGTAATACTATGGAGGTTCAAACCCATGATCAACGTCGACCTGGGAGAATAAGGGCGATGTACCTTCGGGTCGGGGCCGCTGCAGGGTGCGGAAAACAGGTATCTTTCGACCGACTTCTCTGGTTTCCTCTGCGTCTTCTGAACCCAACTT